>NIVC01000251.1:255000-267500 GCA_002269645.1 Macrostomum lignano
CGTGGCGGTGCCAGCAGAACTCGAGCAGAGCCACCAGGAGAGCCAGCATGAGACCCAGGATGAGAATGCCGAACACGCCAAGCAGGTTGCTGAGAGCCAACGGCTGCAGCTTGGCGCTGGTGTCCTCGGTGCACTCGCCCTTCTCTATCCACCACTCTTTGTACTTTCTAGCGATGTCCTGGCTCTCGCGCAATTCCAGCACAGCTTCGTTGATGCGTTCTCGCAGCTCCAGTTTGTCCTGACTGATTGCGATGCCGTAACCATTGACAACGAACTCGGTGCCAACCATCATGGTGAGGCAGGGCTTCCGGTTGTTGGTGTAGATGTTCATCATGGACTCTAGGATGAAGGCGTATTTGCCGTCCGAGCTCATGACGCGTGCGATTCCTGCGCCAACGCTGTTCATGTACACCGACCTGTCCTTCTCCATGATTTCGTACATCCGGTTGTAGGGGTGCGTCTCGGCGCGCCTGAAGAACTCCTTGGTGCTGCCTGAGGTGCGGTGTGAATGATGGAGATGGATTGTGTGAATGAGTGACATTGGGATTGTGTGAATGAGTGTCACTGCTGGGATTGTGTGAATGAGTGACACCGGGATTGTGTGAATGAGTGACATTGGGATTGTGTGAATGAGTGACATCGGGATTGTGTTAATGAGTGACACTGCTGGGATTGTGTTAATGAGTGACACTGCTGGGATTGTGTGAATGAGTGACACTGCTGTGATTGTGTGAATGAGTGACACCGGGATTGTGTGAATGAGTGACTTTGGGATTGAGTGAATGAGTGACATTGGGATTGAGTGAATGAGAGACACCGGGATTGTGTGAATGAGTGACATTGGGATTGTGTGAATGAGTGACATCGGGATTGTGTTAATGAGTGACACTGGGATTGTGTGAATGAGTGACATTGGGATTGTGTGAATGAGTGGCACTGCTGGGATTGTGTGAATGAGTGACATCGGGATTGTGTGAATGAGTGACATTGGGATTGTGTGAATGAGTGACATTGGGATTGTGTGAATGAGTGACATCGGGATTGTGTTAATGAGTGACACTGGGATTGTGTGAATGAGTGACATTGGGATTGTGTGAATGAGTGGCACTGCTGGGATTGTGTGAATGAGTGACATCGGGATTGTGTGAATGAGTGACATTGCTGTGATTGTGTGAATGAGTGACATTGGGATTGTGTGAATGAGTGTCACTGTTGGGATTGTGTGAATGAGTGTCACTGCTGGGATTGTGTGAATGAGTGACATTGGGATTGTGTGAATGAGTGTCACTGCTGGGATTGTGTGAATGAGTGACACTGCTGTGATTGTGTGAATGAGTGACATTGGGATTGTGTGAATGAGTGACATTGGGATTGTGTGAATGAGTCCCACTGCTGGGATTGTGTGAATGAGTGACATTGGGATTGTGTGAATGAGTGACATTGGGATTGTGTGAATGAGTGACATTGGGATTGTGTGAATGAGTGACATTGGGATTGTGTGAATGAGTGACATTGGGATTGTGTGAATGAGTGACACTGCTGGGATTGTGTGAATGAGTGACACCGGGATTGTGTGAATGAGTGGCACTGCTGTGATTGTGTGAATGAGTGGCACTGCTGGGATTGTGTGAACGAGTGGCACTGCTGGGATTGTGTGAATGAGTGACACTGCTGGGATTGTGTGAATGAGTGACACTGCTGGGATTGTGTGAATGAGTGACACCGGGATTGTGTGAATGAGTGGCACTGCTGTGATTGTGTGAATGAGTGGCACTGCTGGGATTGTGTGAATGAGTGACATTGCTGAGATTGTGTGAATGAGTGGCACTGCTGGGATTGAGTGAATGAGTGACATTGGGATTGTGTGAATGAGTGACATCGGGATTGTGTGAATGAGTGAAATCGGGATTGAGTGAATGAGTGACATCGGGATTGTGTGAATGAATGAAATCGGGATTGAGTGAATGAGTGACATCGGGATTGAGTGAATGAGTGACATCGGGATTGAGTGAATGAGTGACACCGGGATTGAGTGAATGAGTGACAGCTTTTGATTGATGTGTGCTCTAGTGACTAACAAGACAGTCACTAAAAAGGCCCAATGTTATCTAAGCTCTTCACTCGGGTCAGCGACAGCGCACACAAGTAACTTTAGCAGAATATATTCCTTTCGCTATAGTTAAGTACCGGTCTGTGACCAGCAGAGCCTCTGAAGAGGATGTTTACCCAGCAGTGCCAAGGTTGGCTGCCATGAGCACTGGCAGGAGGGAACTGGTCCAGGCTTATCAACACCCAATTTGCTCTCGGGTTACAGGCAGTAAATTGCCTGTAGCTTATTTCTGTACATTGGAGCCCGCAGCTCAGAGTAATGAGTCTCTGGCCGCTTCAACAGTAGGGCAGTATCTGATGGAACGTGTGTGGCTCTGCGGGAATCATGAATTGAAATCCCGGTGGAAATTGATCCTTCATTTTCATTGGAAGTATTTTTTTAGAATTTTTAGCCTAGCATTTTCTCTTTCTAAGTACTCCGTGGTCTGTTCTACTCTATATTATATCTTCTATTCTATCATCTATTCTAGCTTCCAGTCTATCTTATATTCAATTTTCTTTTCTATCCTATATTCTATCTTCCATTGTCCTCTATTCTATCCTCTACTGTATTATATACCCTATTCTATCTTCTATTCTATCCTCTATTCTATCATCTATTCTACCCTATTTTCTATCCTCTATTTTGTCCTCTTTTCTGGATTCTATTCTATCTTTTATTTTATCCCATATTCTATTCTCTATTCTATCCTCTACTCTATCCTCTACTCTCTAATGAACTGGATCCTTTACTATATTCTATTCTATTCTCCCCCCCTCTTTCTCCATGCCTAATTTCCCTCTACTTCTGTCTATATCCCTGTCTATCAGTCTACTCCTCAACCTACCTCTTCACCCTACCCTCCCGCCCCCCTCAGGCCCTCACCAGACTCCAGCATGCCGAATTGGACTTTATTGCCTTCATTAACAAGATCGTTCACGCTGTCAATCGGTGCGATGAGTCGCTCAATAGTCAGACAGGCGGTCAGGTTGGCCGTATAGTAAGCCATGATGATGAGCGAGAAGGCCCACCAGAATGACCCAATAACTCTTGTTGAAGCAGATCTTGGCGACAGGTCCACACCTTGCTGTACAAAAGATGCAAAACTAAACCAGATGCTGTTAATTAAATTGAAATCTTGTCGAATCGTTCGAATGCGATCTTCATCAATTAATTGTTCCTCCAGCTGCCATTCGAGAGGGCTGATCCTGGCTAGGCAGGCCATCACCGCTGCTAGGAGCAGAGTGGCAAGCAGAATCGCTATCCAGAGCCGATTCTCCAGAGGCTGCATGAAGCTGAACATGCCCGGCTTCGTCTTCTGCGGCTTCTTGATCATCACGGACAGGCCGAAGTTCATGAACGGCTCCGAGAACAGGACGTACTTGCTGCGCTCCGAAGTGATGGTCAGAGAGGCGATGGCCACGTCCGCTTCGCCTCGGATCACCTCGCCTGCGGATTGAGAAATTGGTCTCGATTAGGTCTCAATTATGTGATAAAAACTCGCACAACAAAATTTTCAATTGATGTCTAAATGGGCGCCAGTCTTTAGCAGTCTCAATCAGCTTCAAATTTTTTTTTTAATTTCAAATTATTGTTTACGTAACTCAATACAACAATACAAACCTCATTGATTATTGTACTTTATAATCACCTCGTTTAGTATATAGTGGCTAAGAGAAGTTTTGCATAAAATTTCTTTTTTTCGGTGGGAGAAGGCAAATGAAAGATGGACACGGAGGATAGGCAGACAGACAGACAGACAGACAGACAGACAGACAGACAGACAGACAGACAGACAGACAGACAGACAGACAGACAGACAGACAGACAGACAGACAGACAGACAGACAGACAGACAGACAGACAGACAGACAGACAGGCAGACAGACAGACAGACAGACAGACAGACAGACAGACAGACAGACAGACAGACAGGCAGACAGACAGACAGACAGACAGACGGACAGACAGACAGACAGACAGACAGACAGACAGGCAGGCAGACAGGCAGGCAGACAGACAGACAGACAGATACACAGACAGACAGACAGACAGACAGACAGACAGGCAGGCAGACAGGCAGACAGACAGACAGACAGACAGACAGACAGGCAGGCAGACAGGCAGGCAGACAGACAGACAGATAGACAGACAGACAGACAGACAGACAGACAGACAGACAGACAGACAGACAGACAGACAGACACACAGACAGACACACAGACAGACAGACAGACAGACAGACAGACAGACAGACAGACAGACAGACAGACAGACAGACAGACAGACACAGACAGACAGACACACAGACAGACAGACAGACAGACAGACAGACAGACAGACACAGTGAGTACCAAACTGAGCAGAACTTTCTCTGAACCAGTGCTTGCTGTCAAACACTCAGCGAGAGTGTCCCCCAGGGCTGCCACAGATAGAGAAAAGAATTGAGATGCAGAGGGAGAGAGAGACAGAATCTGGGCTGAGTAGAGGCAGGAGAGAGCTCAAAGTCCCCGAGAGAACTGGCGGCAAGTCTCTAGAGAAATCAGGATTAAGGCAAGATGGGGGGCAGGAACGGAGTGAGGCGAGGAGAGTAAAAGCTCCTGCAGGTCTTCAATCCCGGACCGGATAACGGTCTATGCAGTTGGCCAAAAAATGTAGCAAAATGTTTCAATTTGAATTGGCGCCAATTCCGGAGTATCAAGAGGCGTCCGTCTACTGGATCACGTTTGCACGAAAGCGCTTCCACTACAGTTGGGATTTTAATGGGACAAAAAAGAAAATTTATGCACTAGATTTCAGGAGTAACACGCTTGAAAGGTCGAGCGTGTCGTGCTAGCTTCTGTTTTGCTTGCTGATGTGTTTGATTCAGGGATAAGTTTCCAAGACGCAAAACGGACATTTCTGGCCGCAAAAATCAAAGGCGACGATTGACGACCAGCCCATTCGGTTGACTTACCCAGACTTTCTTATTGTGTCATTGAGCACGACCAGCCATCAGTGATTCGATTATAAAATTGGTCACGTACTTAGAAACTCAGACGATGCTTCATCAAGAATATGGGAGCCCAACATCCACTCACCCATCATTCCATTCCAGACCTTCTCCCCGGAGCTGGAGTTCACGGCTCCGTACTTGCCGTCCTTCACCAGATGGAGGTCCCAGTCGACTCCCAGCTTGCTGAAGACCATCTCGGCCAGATCGATGCAAAATCCTTGGAAATTTTGTTTGCCGGAACGAATTTTGTCGAGCTCCTCTTTGCTGAGATTCTGGGCCTTCTTCATAACGAATGGCGGCTGCTCAATCGTGACCACCTTGATGAAGGTGCCATTGCCGAACCGAGTGTCCGAGCTGTTGTCCACCCTGCGGCCGTACTTGTCCACCGTAATGTTCAGCAGGTTGTCCGCTGACCAGAAGCCGATGGGCTGAGACCGCTGAGTCCCCATCAGGTCCATGACACGCACTGTGGAGTTCACCCGCATGCCGTCCTCGTCGAAGACAATCTCGCCCGACATGCCCGAGAATCGTTGGCGAAGTTGCAACGCCTCGCGAAGGCTTTGTCGAGTTGCCCGACTAACGCTTGACGCTCTGTCTCCGGTGCCGTTGCCATAGCAACTAAGCCGGGGCACAGCGAGCTTCCGCGGATAAAGTCGCATCCGATCGATTGCTCGGAGCAACCTGCGCAGCGCGTCGAACATGACGAAGACCTCGTATGTAGGCGGATTGGCTTCCGGTTGACCGTGCTTCAACAGGAACTGGGCGTGCTTCTCCTTCAGGTAGTGCGTCATGGCTACGTGCTTCTCGCCGTTCAGCAGGTCGAATCCGGTGATGTTGCTGCCGCTGTGAATGAACTTGGACAGCAGCAATTCGCTCATTCCCAACGAGTACACAAAGTAGTGATACTCAGCCCGGTTCATGCCGAACTGCAGCAAGTCGTCCAGGATGAACTGAACATTCTGCGAGTTGCCAACGTCGATAACGATGCGTCGATGAGAGAACTGGACCAAACGCTGGTCCAGGGACTTCAAAGTCTCATGGTTGTGCTGCTCTGCAGATGGAATCACTCGTCGGAAATCAACGTAGACGTCTGGTACGTCGAGCAGCTGATGTAGCTGTTGCACCAGCTGAGTGCCACGATGAAATCCAGCTCTGGTGGCGTACAGGTAGGAGAACTGAGTCCAGTTCAGGTAGGCCATCATGTGGGTGTAAGCTGGGAACAGGTCCGGCAGCATGTTGAGCTTGTAGCTGGGCTCATCAGCCAAGTGCGAGTGGAATTTGCTTGGCCTCTCTAAACGCCAGGTAAAGTACAAAATCCGGTGAGTCTGAGCCCAGTGATGCAGCACATCATCATATTCCTGCAGCACGGAGGCGAGTACGGCTACAACTCCCCGCCTAGTGGCTCGGCACAGATGCTCCAACAGTGCGTGTCCCGCTCCGGTTTCCAAGAAAGTGTTGTTCAATTCCAATAGAAGCCGCGGTTGGCGCGAGTTCAAATCGTTCACAATGTTTTGCAGCACCTTCTCGGAGCCGGTAGGCGCTGAAACGTCGTAGAAAAAGTGCAAAGGAAACGTCTGCGCTGCCTGACTGGTGACCGCAAAGCCCAGCGGAGCTGGCGAAAGCAGCAATGCCAGGATCAGAAGCAACGGCCCCAGCAGGACAGCAGTTTGCGATGATCTGATGCTGGAACAATAACTTCGACCGATGCAGCTCGCGTTTATCGATAGCTGCATGACTGCTGCTGTCCCGAAGGCCAAGTCAGAATTTCACTGCTCCATTTGGCAGGCGCGTCTGCTGCATGCGGCAGGACAAGATGGAAGTCATTAATATTCAGAGCCGGCAACAGGAAGAGATGTCCACTCGGGGATCCGGAGACGAAGAGGATGCGACCTCTGAGCGGCACGGACAAGCATGCCCAGTTCCTTGCGGTCTCCTCGTCTCCGATTCTGTCTTTCTTTCTCTCTGGCTCGATTCGACGCCAAACTCGATGACCCCAAAAACCGGAGGCCGGAATTAAATTTTTAAATTCGAATATACAGAAACGAATTTGAGCGAGCGAAGCAACACGACGGCTGCGTTGGCGTCTGAAATGTCGGGTTGGTTGATACTCCTCTCGGATGCTCTTCCTGCTGTTTTCCTTGTGCCGGTCTTCTTTCTTGATTATTTTCTGCACCAAAGCCTGCAGAAGCGATGATGCTGCATCTCTTCTTAGGCCGGGGCCAATCATAGCTCACCTACGAAGTCCGCCCCCTGTCACAGTGCAGCGCTATGTCCCACAAAACTACCCAGTGAATGTCAAGAGCGAGAATTTGACGTGTTGAAATTATTTATCAATATCAGTTCCCCTCCTCTTTAGAATTAAAGCTGGACGAATCTAATATATCTAAAGTAGCAACCCCCCCTCCACCGGCCCTGTCTGTCTGTGGGTATGTAACAGGTTATCTTATTTGTGCTAAATAAAGAGCGCAGAGGCTTGGAAACGGCAACACAAACCAAGGCTCCCGCGTACTGCCCGCATTTATTTACACGGGCAACGAAATTTGCAGAGCCTCCTGGCTCATAATAAGATTATTAATCATTTTAATCGATGCGCTTATTTGATCCACATTACTGATGTTCATTGTCGTTAATTTTATGCACATTTCTATTCATTTAGATTGTACTTACAAATACATATTTTATTTGTTCACTCTCTTTCATCTCCCCTCTCTGTCCTCTCTCTTCCTCTCTCTCCCCTCTCTTTCCTCTTCTCTCTCCCCTCTCTTTCCTTCTCTCTAACCCTGTCTCTCCCCCTCTCTCCGTCTATCTCTCCCTCTCTCCCCCGTCTCTCACCCCCTCTCGCCCTCTCTCCGTCTCTCTCCCCCTCTCGCCCTCTCTCCGTCTGTCTCCCCCTCTCGCCCTCTCTCCGTCTGTCTCCCCCTCTCGCCCTCTCTCCGTCTGTCTCCCCCCTCTCTCCCCCTCTCTCTCCCCTCCTCTCCCCTCTCTCTCCCCTCTCTCTCCCCTCTCTCTCCCCCCTCCCCCCTCTCTCTCCCCCTCTCTCTCCCCTCTCTCTCCCCCTCTCTCTCCCCCTCTCTCTCCCCCTCTCCCCCCTCTCTCTCACCCCCTCTCCCCCTCTCTCCGTCTATCTCTCCCTCTCTCCCCCTCTCTCCCCCCGTCTCTCTTCCCCCGTCTCTTCTCTCTCTCCTTTTTTTCTCTCTCAATGCTTGTCCAAGTTTTTGTCTAAGTCAGATTGATGAATTGATGATGGTGCTGGCAAAATAAAATGGCGCCCCCTCAACTGAAATGGTGTCCCCTGAAATAAAATGGGGCCAATTTTTTAAACCAAAACCGCATTGGGTTCTCATTAAAGAGTTCCCTTATTAAACATAAGCCGTTTGGCGGTCCTTGAACTCTGCAAGATCTCTGGAACACAGCTCGCCCCACCGAGCACCGTATATAAGCACGCGCCATAGGAGTTTGAGCTGGTTCTCGCTGTCATCGTAATAAAGCAAATTCCCCAGAGTATTTGACCGCGCGGCCAAAAACTGCGACTGTCTCATCTTTCATCCTCCGCACGCGGCACGGCAACTCGGACTGTCCGGACTGTCCGGAGTGTCCGACCCACCAGAGTTGCCGCCTAATTAGATGCCAAATGTTTTACTTAGCAGATATGCAGTTATATTATACTAACAGTATTATATAGCGCCTAGCCCGCCGCGGAATTCCAAATTAGCGGGGCCAGTTGTAAGCTGTGTGACTGTTGGCCCTGCGAGTATGACCGAGGTGCATCTACCATTGCAACGGGGTTAATAAAGTACATCTGTGTGTGCGAGGGTTTGGAGGAATTATTTAAAGCTATAGATCGTATAAAAAGAAAATTAGGCCAATAAAACTTTATAAAATCGATATTTTTTATTTGAAGTCAGTTTAGTTTTGTTAAGATACCTCCAGAAATACATGTAGCAGGTCTGGTTGTGATAAACTATAAGAGACAGGGGCGCCCACCAATAGACAGGGGCGCTCACCAGGAGACAGGGGCGCCCACCAAGAGACAGGGGCGCTCACCAAGAAACAGGGGCGCTCACCAAGAGACAGGGGCGCCCACCAAGAGACAGGGGCGCTCACCAAGAGACAGGGGCGCCCGCCAAGAAACAGGGGCGCTCACTAAGAAACAGGGGCGCCCGCCAAGAGACAGGGGCGCCCCCCCACCAAGAGACAGGTGCGCCCCCCCCACCAAGAGACAGGGGCGCCCCCCACCAAGAGACAGGGGCGCCCCCCACCAAGAGTCAGGGGCGCCCCCCCCCACCAAGAGACAGGGGCGCCCCCCCCAAGAAACAGGGGCGCCCGCCAAGAGACAGAGGGCTATACTAACGCGGCGCTCTGATGTTACTGTTTGTCAAGTTTGTCAAGTTACTGTTTGTCAAGAGGTACTGTTTAGACCGAAACAGAAATTTGGGTCTAAAATGGAATCTCGGATTGGCTCTGCTCGTGAAATTAACGCCCAACTTGAGGGCCAAACCCCCAAGGCACAGTGAAGTGTACATGCCTAACGATAAGTAAAGTCAGAGCCGCTGTACACTCCTGTGTGAGTGTGTGCCTGTGCGTATGACTGCTCAGGGGCAGTCGGTGGAATGGGCAGTAATGCCTCTCGCCGGTTGTGCGACAATGTCACTTGAAGTGCGACTGCCTCAAATAAAAACCCAAAGCACACAGTCATGACTGATGCCTTTTCAGAGGCGTACAAAAAAGGATAATTAGCTCGCTTGATCCCCTTTAGTCGTTTAAGTCTTTATACCGTTTTATCCACTATGCATATCATATCTATGCAAACGCGGCTAATTAGACTGATTGACTGCTTCTCATTTTCATTTTTTGCTTTGCCCCCATGACCCATAACGAATTCTGGAGCTTTGGCGAGGTCTGAGCTGAGTAGAGAAGAGATTGATAGCCTTGAGCTGAGTAGATGAATGATAAATCGTCAATCTTTGACAAATGATGGATCGAATTGAAGAACTTTCATGTAATATTCCTTTTTATTGCTCGGTGAAGAAATCACACGACAGCTTCCTTGGTCAACACTACTCTCCGCTCAAACGGAATCGAACCAAGGACCATGGCGCTAGAGTCAGAACAGTTGTCCTAGTAAACTAATGACCCAAAATGCACGCATCCATAAAAACATCGCGAACTCATTTGACCTTCACCAAACTTTTCACAGAGCCTTCAAAAACTGCTAATTGATGGGAGGTCCCGGAAAAAATCAATGGCTTTAAGAAACAATTAGGAAAGAAATTTCCAAAAAGACGCGCAGTTTTTTCTCTGCAAATTGACAAATGTTCTTGCTAATTTACCATTTCTGTCACTTTGCTTTTCATTCACTACTGTCAATCAGTAGCATGATCGTGTTTTTTTGCAATTTCTGCAGATGACTTATTTTCTTGTCAATAAAAAAATAAATGATCAAAATGGACAAGATGCTTTAGTCGCTGAATATTTTTGGAAGCATACAATTTTCCAAGCAAGGCATGCTGTTTAAATCATTATATTGTATTTTAAACTACGAGTCAGTTACACAATTTAGAATTATTACTTATGTTAATTACAAGACGCACATACTTTCTACTAATATGCACAATCTACTTTACTGACCTACAATATCGCGAATATCCATCATCCATGCTGACATTAACGAGCGTACTTATAAAGATAGTCAGCCAATCAGAGCGATCGGCTATACAGTCCCCTGAGAATCCAAACTCTATCCCCTATGAATCTCCCAGCCAATCAGCGATCGGCTACACAGTCCCCCTGAGAATCCAAACTGTATCCCCTATGAATCTTCTATCCAATCAGCAATCAGCTACGCAGTCCCCCTGAGAATCCAAACTCTATCCCTATAAATCTTCCAGCTAATCAGCAATCAGCTACACAGTCCCCCTGAGAATCCAAACTCTACCCCTATAAATCTTCCAGCCAATCAGCGATCGGCTACACAGTCCCCCTGAGAATCCAAACTGTATCCCCTATGAATCTCCCAGCCAATCAGAGATCGGCTACACAGTCCCCCTGAGAATCCAAACTCCATCCCTATGAATCTTCCAGCCAATCAGAGATCGGCTACACAGTCCCCCTGAGAATCCAAACTCCATCCCTATGAATCTTCCAGCCAATCAGAGATCGGCTACACAGTCCCCCTGAGAATCCAAAATCTACCCCCTAAAAATCTTCCAGCCAATCAGCGATCGGCTGAGTCGGAGCCAAACAAAACTCTACCCCCGGAAAGGTTCCAGCCAATCAGCAAAGAGCTAGGCATTCCCTCTGTTCTTCCAAAAGCGCCCAGCCAATCAGCATAGATCACTTGACACTCGGCAGCTTATACCCGGAGTGAATGCAACACACTCCAGGCCAGAGAACTTCATAATTAACAGCAGAAAATCCAGCCTCTCGCATCATATTAGCAAACAATGTCTGATGAGGGAATCTACGAATACTTTCAACTAGGTATTCGTAGGAGTCCCAGTCTCCGGCTACGAGCAGGCCCATCGGAGGAATCACTCGGAAGCTGTACTCGTCATACAAGATCGACAATAGAGGATTTTCAACCGAGCAGAACTCCAAGCAGGCAAACCGGCCGTAGGGCTTCAAAACTCGATGAGCCTCTCGCAGTACGCCAGGCAGATCTGTGCAGTTCCGCATTCCGAAAGCGATGGTGTACAAATCGCTAGAGGCCTCGTCCAATGGCAGAGACTCAGCCCGGCCTTCCAGCCATTGGATTGAGCTGGCGAATGTTGAGCCTTTAGCCGAAGCTTTCGCACTGCCAACCTGCATCATGGATGGGCTGGGGTCCACGACGCTCACTGTGCAACCGGCAGGAGCTTCCGCTTCGGCAGCGGCTGTTTGACGTTCTGCGGCCTCTCGGAATGAGTCCACACTGCGTGGAGACAAGGGGATAGGCTCTGGCTGAGGGAGCGCGATAGCTGATCTCATATGCCTTGCAACTGAGGATCTGGGAGGCTGGTTGCCTACAGCAACAGAAGATCTGGGAGGCTGGTTGCATAGCAATTGAGGATCTGGGAGTCTGGTTGCCTAGCAACTGAGGATCTGGGAGGCTGGTTGCCTACAGCAACAGAGGATCTGGGTGGCTGCATGGTTGCCTAGCAACAGAGGATCTGGGAGGCTGGTTGCCTATAGCAACGGAGGATCTGGGAGGCTGGTTGCCTAGCAACTGAGAATCTGGGTGGCTGCATGATTGCCTAGCAACTGAGGATCTGAAGGCTGGTTGCCTAGCAACTGAAGATCTGGGAGGCTGGTTGCCTAGCAACTGTACTTCTGGGAGGCTGGTTGCCTACAGCAACAGAGGATCTGGGAGGCTGGTTGCCTATAGCAACGGAGGATCTGGGAGGCTAGTTGCCTAGCAACTGAGGAACTCTCACCTGC
>NIVC01000251.1:280000-410000 GCA_002269645.1 Macrostomum lignano
GCTGAGGAATCCTCCAACTCGAACTCGCTAGCAGCCGCCGTGGCTCGAACTCTTTCAACCAAGGCTCGCAGACGCTGCTGACAAGCCAACCTGAGCGAACTAAACCCTAGCGGAGTTGGCGCCAGACCAGTCGGCGCGTCAGTCACGGCGCCAACAACAGCCCGACCAAAACTGCGCTGGATTGCTAGCCTAGCGGCCGCTTCGTCTGTTTTATTATCAACAGCCAGAGCGACTCGACAGTCGCCGCCGGTCAGCAGCAGAGCCTGCATACCCGCCGGGTCCAGGCTGCCGATCACAGACTCCATGCCGCCTCTGGTCTTCTCCATCGCTTTGGAGACGAAAGCGCTGGTTGATGCAGACAGCCAGCTGCCCCAGCCACTGCTCTGCTGTTGCTGCTGCTGTTGCTGCTGTTGCTGCTGAGAACTTGAAGAAGAAGAAGCTACAGAAGCAACAGCCGGAGGAGAAACAGACGCTGTTGCTTTCGGAGTTTCTGGTTGCATTGGCTTCTGCTGCTGTTGCTTTTGCTGTTGCTGCTGCTGCTGCTGCACAAGAGTGACAGTGGGAGGAGGCGGCAGCTCGGGGCCCAGCAGAGTGGCAAATCCTGTAGTAGTGGAAGCAGCAGTCTGACCGCCGGCTTGAGCTTCCTCACTGCTCACTATGACCAAATCTTCCGGTGTCTCTTCTAGCATGCTTCTTGCTTGTGCGGTTCGGTTATGAATATGCGATGGATTTTTGTTTTGTGTTATGTTGTTTCCTGTTGTCTCTGAAATTATTGGTTGATGTAGGAAGCTGTAGTAAATATAATTCCTGCATTCCTTTACGAGACCTAAAATTCACAAAATCTAAATTTCACAAGACCTAAACCTAATCACAAGACCTACAACTTCATCACAAGACCTAAACTTCTTAACAAGATCTAAACTTCATCAGAAAGAGCTCAACTTCATTACAAGACCTAAACTTCATTCACAAGACCTAAAATTCATCACAAGACCTAAAATTCATTCACAAGACCTAAACTTTCTAGCAAGACCTAAGCTTCATTCACAAGACCTAAAATTCACTCACAAGACCTAAAATTTATCGCAAGAACTAAACTTCATTCACAAGACCTAAAATTCATCACGAGATCTTAACTTCATCACAAGACGTAAAATTCATCACAAGACCTAAAATTCATTCACAAGACTTTAACTTTCTAGCAAGAACTAAACTTCATTCACAAGACCTAAAATTCATCACAAGATCTAAACTTCATCACAAGACGTAAACTTTATCAGAAAGAGCTCAACTTCATTACAAGACCTAAACTTCACTACAAGACCTAAACTTTATCACAGGATCCAATTTTTTGGGAAATTTAGATCCTGCGTTGAAGATTTGAGGGTGTGAGCTTGCGAAGCTTATGCGTGACAAGGGTAGGTTTTAAGAACCGTCCCTAAAATGACGTCATTGATTATGACTTTGACTAACTAACACCAGGTGTTCAGTCCCAATACCCCCCCCCCCTATCAACTTCTATTTATCAATATCTCGAGTTGACAAGCTGGAACATTCATGGATTTCAAACATACTAAGAATTGGATTTTAGAAACTAACACAATAATTCTCGTTAGCAGAGATCTAGCCAACGCGTCATTAGTCTTATAAGTGAAACAAGCCACTTTCTAATGCTCCAAATCTCCAGCTAATTAGAGACTTAGATGGTTAAAAGGAAAGAATGTTTAGCGACAGCTGGTATCGCTGATGGAATTGAGTGGCTGGCAAGGAGGTCTTAAAGCATAGAAATTGGAGTGCGGCAAAATTTATTCTCAAAACCTGGTTATCGTGACACCATAGGGAACTTAAAACACTCCAAACTGACAATTAAAAAGGTGCTGTTTAGAAAGGCTCATTATAGGGGGAGGGGGGTTGCTGAGATGTCAAAAAAACCTCATGGGAGAATTTCTGAGATATCAAGGCTCATGGGGGTATTGCTGTGATGTCAAGGCTCATGGGGGACTTTCTGAGATGTCAAGGCTCATGAAGGGAATTGCTGAGATGTCAAGGCACATGAGGGGAATTGCTGAGATGTCAAGGCTCATGAAAGGAATTGCTGAGATATCAAGGCTCATGGGGATATTGCTGAGATGTCAAGGCTCATGAAGGGAATTGCTGAGATGTCAAGGCTCATGAAGGGAATTGCTGAGATGTCAAGGCTCATGGGGTAATTGCTGAGATGTCAGGCTCATGGGGTATTGCTGAGGCGTCAAGGCTCATGGGGAATTGCTGAGATGTCAAGGCCCATGGGGGAATTGCTGAGATAACAAGGCTCATGGGGAATTGCTGAGGCGTCAAGGCTCATGAGGTAATTGCTGAAATGCTGTGGCTCATTGGGGTAGCTCAGATTCCACAGGGTAAACTGAAATTTGTTGGTAGGCCAAGCATCAGACTAGATTGCTAGGTCAGGGACTAAAGTCGAACAAGGGCTGTTACCGCCAGCTTCGGGTTTCGAGTCTCCATGGCAGCTCGTAAAAAATCGCGACCAGGGGTGACTTCAAACAAGGAAATGATAATTGCGCGGCAACAGATACACCCCAGCCTCACCACTGGGCCTCCACCAAACCCTTATAGCCGATAAGGAGGTGATGAAGCGAATCCCACACTAGAATTGAAAGGTAAAACGAAGCCCTATTCTTAGCTAAGCAATATATAATATTGGCTAACAGAAGCCCTATACGGTGAATAATTGTTAGCAGCTGACAATTTTACGGCCGGGCCTGGGGGTGCTGACTCGGTTAAAAAAGGTGGGACAGCTGCAGATGCAGATGGAGGTTAGAGGCATTAGTCAGTGCTAACTGCTCCTAGAAACTAGGAAACTGCGACTATTTTAGCTATACGATTATTATATTACTTTTGTTACTACAAGTGTATATATGCATTAATAAAAAACGAAACGGTTTATTATAGAGATTTTGTAAAACAGGTATATTGCAACGAGTTTCAACAAGTGTTTAGCCTATTCGATTTGACCTTAAACCCAGCACCAGGGGCGCCAGCACCAGGGGCGCCAGCACCAGGGGCGCCAGCACCAGGGGCGCCAGCACCAGGGGCGCCAGCACCAGGGGTGCCAGCACCAGGGGCGCCAGCACCAGGGGCGCCAGCACCAGGGGCGCCAGCACCAGGGGCGCCAGCACCAGGGGCGCCAGCACCAGGGGGCGCCAGCACCAGGGGGCGCCAGCACCAGGGGGCGCCAGCACCAGGGGGCGCCAGCACCAGGGGGCGCCAGCACCAGGGGCGCCAGCACCAGGGGGCGCCAGCACCAGGGGGCGCCAGCACCAGGGGGCGCCAGCACCAGGGGCGCCAGCACCAGGGGGCGCCAGCACCAGGGGGCGCCAGCACCAGGGGGCGCCAGCACCAGGGGGCGCCAGCACCAGGGGGCGCCAGCACCAGGAGGCGCCAGCACCAGGGGGCGCCAGAGCTACTGCAAAGGGGCGCCAAAGCTACAGCAAGAAGGTGGCGCCAAAGCTAATGCAAGAGGGCGCCGAAGCTACAGCAAGGTGGCGCCAAAGCTACTGCAAGAGGGCGCCAAATGGTTTTGCCAGTCAATCGAGGGGCTGGTGTACGCGACCCTCTCCCCCTCCCCGCTGACTACAATCCCTCCTGATGAACGACACCCGAACCGGTGCCAAGATAGCGAACAGAAAGTGGTCTAAAAAACACTCCAGTAGGAATTGAAAACCATGCCCTCAGCAACGAAACTGATAATTACCCGGTATTCTCCCGTTCTGACGGCAAGCCCGACACAATAATAATTTATGACCCAGAGCTAAGGTGAAAGAAAATGTTTAGCTAGCCAATTAGTGGACCCCATATATAGGGCCAACCAAAGCCCAGGCAGAAACAGTAGATAAGCATCAGGAGACAAAAGGCACTACTAAAAAGTTTGCTAACTTTTGGCGGCAAGTTCTACGGATGAAGAGGATCGACGCACTCGGAATTTTTTTACCGAGGCCCGGAAAGCCTACAGATTCGGGTTAGAGATTAAACACATTTCTTAGAACCTACCAATCAGCGATGTGGACAAACTAAACACAGGACACTTGCGTGTCTCGTTTGTAGCAGCAACACAAAAGCAGCATTTCCTGAGAAGCAAAAATGAAATTAAAACACGAATTCCTTTGGGCAATCCAACTCATTCAATTACGATAATTAGATGGATGGATGGAGATCAGAGGATAGCAGAATTGGAGAGACATCAGCATTCGCTTACCAATGATAACTTGTCAGTTTAGCAGAGATACTGCAAAGGATATAAAGATGAGAGAGTCAAGTTGAGTGTATAGGAAAAGATACAAACGGGAGAGCCCTTCTAAACATGAAACAGTAACAGACAAACAAACCAAGATACAGATAGGGAGACAGACAGGTGAAACAAAGAAAAATCATTATTCACACGGGGGCCGCGGGGGGGCACCCTTCGGCGCCATTGTCCCACAAACAGAGCCGACGGCAATCATAGGCGTAGAAACGGGGGGGGGCAGTGGGGCCATGCCCCCCCCCACTTTTTAAATGCAAAATGTAGACTTTTTGCTTATTTTTTTAGTCTTATTTTTGGTTGTTGCTGCTTTGCGTAAATGCATTTTGCTGCAAAACATAGCGCCTGCAGCGCTAATGAGTGGCTGCGACGCCAAAATGAGTGCCTGCGGCGCTAAAATGAGTGCCTGCGGCGCTAAAATGAGTGCCTGCGGCGCTAAAATGAGTGCCTGCGGCGCTAAAATGAGTGCCTACAGCGCTAATGAGTGGCTGCGACGCCAAAATGAGTGCCTGCAGCGCTAATGAGTGGCTGCGACGCCAAAATGAGTGCCTGCAGCGCTAATGAGTGGCTGCGACGCCAAAATGAGTGCCTGCGGCGCTAAAATGAGTGCCTGCAGCGCTAATGAGTGCCTGCGGCGCCAAAATGAGTGCCTGCGACGCCAAAATGACTGCCTGCGGCGCTAAAATGAGTGCTGACACCACCGATTCTGAAAATAATCGGTACATCATCGGTACATCACACGCTCAAACAGGATGTACATCGGTCTCAACTCTTTAAAATCTAACAGAATCCTGACCAATGCAAAGCATTAATTTACGCATTATAATCAATAGCAGAAATAATGTATGAGAAGCAAGCCATGCAGCAAAACTGGAAGCAAAGCGAAAGCACTGGGGCATGCCAATAAAAAACACCCCCCCCCCAGCCGACACATTGCCGCTAAAAACTGACAGACGGAAGCAATCGCTCTGCACTGAAAGTGAAACAAAAGCTTTAGCTAACTGAGAGAAAATATGCAGGCGCCAAAGTGTTTAATTAGTTGATTTTCAGAGAAAAAACCCATAACCATTTTCCATTATGATTTTTTCACATTTCAGGCAAAAGCATCGTCAGCAGGCTCTAAATGGTTTTTATAACCGAGCTACTCAGAGTCAAGTATTTAGAATCTCAGTATAGAGACATAAATCATAGAGCAGGTCAGTAGTGAAACACTAGACTGTCTCCTGGTGAGCGCCCCTGTCTCTTGGTGAGCGCCACTGTCTATTGGTGGGCGCCCCTGTCGCTTCGTGGGCGCCCATGTCTCTTGGTGGGCGCCCCTGTCTCTTGGTGGGCGCCACTGTCTCCTGGTGAGCGCCCCTGTCTCTTGGTGGGCGCCACTGTCTATTGACGCGCGCCCCTATCTCTTCGTGGGCACCCATGTCTCTTGGTGGGCGCCTCTGTCTCTTGGTGGGCGCCACTGTCTCTTGGTGGGCGCCACTGTCTCTTGGTGGGCGCCCCTGTCTCTTGGTGGGCGCCACTGTCTCTTGGTGGGCGCCACTGTCTCTTGGTGGGCGCCACTGTCTCTTCGTAGGCCCCTGTTTCTTAGTTGGCGCGCCTGTTTCTTAGTTGGCGCGCCTGTTTCTTAGTTGGCGCCCCTGTCTCTTGGTGGGCGCCACTGTCTATTGACGCGCGCCCCTATCTCTTCGTGGGCGCCCATGTCTCTTGGTGGGCGCCCCTGTCTCTTGGTGGGCGCCACTGTCTCTTCGTGAGCCCCCGTTTCTTAGTTGGCGCCCTTGTCTCTTGGTGGGCGCCATTGTCTCTTAATAGGCACCCCTGTCTTTTGGTCTGCGCCCCTTTCTCTTGATGGGCGCTCCTGCCTCTTAGCGCCATTGTGCGTACGTATCCACATACGGTGCGTGCCCAAGGTTCGTCGCTAACTGCGGATTGACTCCCTGTAACTAGACTAAACTTCCATGGATTCCCAAATCCGAAATTTGGAATTCAATTGTTCTATAGTAAATGAACATAGAAGTTAAAAGTCACATGATAGACTGCTTGGGCCCTAGAGCCAACAAAAGTTGGGTTAAAAGTCAGTCAGTCAGTCCGTCAAAGCTGGTCTAGAAAACAGTAGAAAAAAAGCTACTCGTATAATCTTATCAGTTCTAATGCTTCGTATGCAAACTTCCTTTTTACCCGTTAAGAAAATTTGAATGATCGTTTTTACACTAACACAGGGTTTAGTAAGCATTTTCTTACCTACGAGTGATTATACCAGACGTGCCTAAACATATATCTAATCAATGCTAGGTTTTTAAGCTGTGTACCAACCAGTAAGTTGGTGAGTTAGTGAGTTAGTTAGTCAGTCAGTCAGTCAGTCAGCATCCCCTCCTAGTATAGTGCAATAAATGAGCTTAGGTGTTAAAAATTAACATTAGGCAAAGCTCTCAGTCATATTGCCCAGTAATGACTTTTTTACGCGCCAACGTTCAAGCTTGCGACAGGGCCCTTAGCTGTGGCCTGGGGTTGGGGGGGTGCATCGGGGCATTATTAATGAGAAAGGAGAAACAAGGCGGCGGAGGAAACGGAAGGGTGGCAGCAGGTTAAGCGGACAGGCGAGTTAAGGTAAGAGCGGTGAAAACGACTGGAAAGGTCCTTCCGTGTTGGAGGGCGTGTTGTGCAAAATAAGGGGGAAAATATGGCACGCAACAAAAAAGAGGAGAAGAGGAAAACAAAGAGGGGCAAGGCGCGCTGATTGTCGAGGGTGAGCTGCAAAAAAGCTTTGGAGTGGCTGGGATTGTAAAAAATAAAAGGGGAGGCGAGATAGGGAGGGAGAGAGTGGCGACTGAATGGGTGAGAGAAATGGCCGGCATTGGAAGAAAGACGCGATGATGAAAATCACCAACGGAACCAGAAAGCAAATGGATTTTGCTGGGATCGTGGAATACATAAGCAAAGTGACGGGGCAGCGAGCAGCAGTTGGTCTGCGGCAAGCCAGCCAATGAGAGATAGAGAATTAGAAGCCAAGCAATGCGTGTTTGGGTAGGTGGAGGCCGCCTGATAAAACTGCAGGTCAAGACGACAAACTGTTAGGAACTATTAGATTTTTAAAAATCTAGGAATACCTTTTACCTGCATTAATTTTTTAGCAAAAGGTCATGCGTGATTAAGAAAAATCATGTTACAAAATTGTATAACTCTGATTTCAACACTATGGCCGATTTTACTAGCAGTTAGCCAAGACAGTCAACCAACAGTGACTTTCTACACCAAAGAAGAGATTCCTATTGGCAACGAAATTGGCAATTTAAAGACGCGATTCAGCTACCCAGATGGCAGCCAATTCAACATGCTGTTCCCGGATTCAGAGATCAGACGTCTGTTCCGACTGGACAGTCGCACAGGAGCCTTGAGCACCATCGCTAGGTTAGATCGCGAAGTGCTTTGCCCGAACAAACCGCTGGAGTGCCTGCGCACATTTAATGTCGAGGTGAAACGAGGCGGCACAGGTCAAGAAGAGGTCATCGTCATTCGCCTCATAATTAACGATGTAAACGACCAGCGACCAAAGTTCGAGGCTAAGCATAAAAAGTTTCGCATTAGCATACCGGAATCCGATAATCCGCCTAGCTACTACTCGCTACCAACTGCAGAAGATGGCGATTCGGATAGATACGACCATGTCAAATACGATTTAAAAATGATTGGCGACGCAGGGATGCACTTCAAATTGTTTTTAGAAGAGCGCGGTAGCAAGAGAGTGCCAAAACTCGAGCTAACTAAAGCTCTGGATAGAGAAACTAAAGACAATTATGAGCTTCAACTATTAGTTAGCGACGAACAGCATCAGCAAGATCAAGATAGCGCCGACATTCAAATAGAAGTTTTAGACGCTAACGATAATAAGCCACAATGGCGTCTAGCAAAGCAGTCGATAACAATATCCGAGTGCGACAGATTGCACCGACCTTTGCTAAAACTAAACGCAACAGACGAGGACTTGAACGAAAGAATCACGTACAGCATTGGCAAAGCGGCTGGCAAAGACGTGGCTAAGTCGTTTTACATTAGCGGAGACAAACTGAAACAGAATCAGTCACTTGACTATGAAAAAATACGCAAAAAGGTGTTATACATACCTCTAGTTGCGGAGGATAGAGGCGGCTCGACTGTTGAAACCTACGTTGAATTACGCGTCACCGATTGCAACGATCACTACCCAAACATAACGGTGGAGATGATTGAGGACAAAATTTTGGAAAACGACGAAACAGAAAAGGTGCTAGCGCGAATTCTAGTAGTAGACGAAGATGAAGGAAACAACGGCACGGTTGACTGCGTAATTGGCGTCCCTAACAAGCGGAAATTCCAACTGACTAATAGAATAACAGACGGCCAATACAAAACAATTTACAAGCTAAAGAAATTGGCTCACGTTTCCTTCGACAGAGAGGCAACATCGGGCGGAGACGTTAGAGTCGACATAATCTGCACGGACAAGGGCGACAGTCCACGAGTCGGTCGTAAGGAAGTCAAAATAATGATACTAGACGAAAACGACAATGCACCAAGAATAGAATCCAAGCTTTACACGTTTCGTATTCATGAGAACAGTCCGCCAAATACGCTAGTTGGCCGAGTGACGGCCAGAGATGACGATATTGACGAGAATGCGCGGCTAAAGTTTAGCCTACACGGCGACGGATCGAGAAACTTTGTAATCCGCAATCAGGGCAACAACATGGCGGAAATCTACTCAGCTGTCAGCTTTGATAGAGAGCAGATCGATCACTACAGATTCACAGTCACTGTAGCGGATAGCGGACTCAAAGAGCAGAGAACTTCAACAGCTACCGTAGAGGTGACCATTGTCGATGAAGACGATTCAGTGCCGACATTTCAGTTTCGCGAATACATGTTCAGAATAGAAGAAGACTACGGAAGAAACCTATCGAAGCGCTACATTGGCGAGGTGAAAGCAACAGACGCCGATATTGGCGCTAATCAAATGATCTGGTATGAAGTAAACCGGCAGTACCAAGCCAGCCTAGCAGACGTTGGCATATCTGGTATGTATTTCTACTTTAATGGAAGCCACCTGTACGGCGAGGGCAATTTCGATCGCGAGAAGCAGGAGATAATCAACCTGGAGATATTCGCTAGAAATCGCGGCCCAGCAAAGCACAAAGGCTCGGCCAGGGTTACTATTACACTGAACGACGTCAACGACAATGCGCCGAGTATTCAAGGCCTGCAAAAGGTGTACAATCTATCGGAGAACAGTCCAGCTGGCACGCCTGTCTTGCAAGTGAGCGGCACAGACCTGGACGCTGGAGAGAACGGCACGCTCACCTACATACTAGACGAAACCGAAGCCAACCGTTTCACAATAGACGGCAAACACGGCATAGTCACTCTGAGCGGCAGTCTAAAAAACAACCAACCAGAAGACGGCTTTCAATCGCAGACCTACCGGCTAGGCATTGGCGTTTGCGATAACGGCAATCCACCGCTGCATAGCATCAAGTACACAACGTTTGTACATGTCAGCTCCGGCCAGGCGTCTGAGCACGGTCGCCGGGTCAATCAAGCGACAAAGCCGGGTAATCGAGCCGGCGGTGGCGGAGGACAACGAGGAGTTGAAATTTTGAAAACGGACCAGAATCTGCTCATTCTACTCTGCTTGGCCGCCGTAGTCTTCGTTGTCTTTGTTGCGCTGTTAGTGCTTCTACTATACGTTCACGCCAGAGGTGAGTAAAAAACACTCAATAATTTGCACAAAAGGAACACAGATACAAAAATTATTCTTCCATTTCATTTTCAATAGGCCGACGCACAGCAAGAAATCGGACCCGACATCCAGGAGTTTGGTACGACAAAGCCAACGGCGACACGGTGAGTAGAGTAATCACTGTTTTACACCTTTGCAAGTAGTTTAGTGGATACCATTTACAAACGAAACAAACATATCGGTCAGTACCAGTACAGCAGGATACCGTGCGCCCACATACATGCGCAACCTTGGGAATCACCTGGCCGTTTCTATTGGCAACACACTCATGTAAGTCGCTATTGGCTGAGAGCAGTCACGTGACTACTATTCTGTCCAATAGCGAGTTACATGTGTGCGTTGCCAATAGAAACGGCCGGGTGAATCCCTAGGTTGCGCCGAAGCATGTGCGCCCATATCTTAACAGCAATCAGTGCCAGCTATTAAATGTCCTCGTTGGAGTCAAATATTCAGTAATCAACCATCGGAAGTTCCGACTATTCATAGTAAAGCATGTTAGCAGCCAGACCTGTTTGTCGCCTACTTAAGCACCTCGGAGAATAAATATATGGTAAATAAATATACCATAGACAAAACATTTTGTTAAAGTTTCCTTTTATGTTTCGTGTATTCCTGCTTTGGTTTACATTTCGTAGCGCATCTTCATGGAAATCTCTTATTTCATAAGAATATATAAAAAATCCGCAGGTTGAAGAACAGCCAAGCGAGGTTGCTACGGAAACCGGCCTAGGATTTTATCGCTTCGCCGACAACCCAAACAATCCAAACGGCACCGGTGCTTCACCGCTGTCAGCCGCTGGCAACGCTCTCGGTTCAATAGTGCGCAACAAGTATCCTAGTTTTGGCTATCTGTCTTCCATTGACAAGCAGCGCGGCGGATTAAGCGTAGGCGCTTACAATGGACAACATGGCGCTATGGATCAGCAGCAGCAACAACAAGCCAAGACCTATTACGAGACCTACGGCAGGGGCTCCGATAGGCTGCCGAGAAAAGCTACAGCGTTTCAACAGACAGCCGCAGCAGCCGCCGCTGCAGGCACTTCATCAACCTCTCAAACTGGTCGTCAGACAATAGAAAACAAAGAGTACAGCAATTTAATTGGTCGAGTTGAAGAGAATCGCTACGCGGATCATCAGCGCTATCAGCAGCAGCATCAGCATCCCGGATACGCTATGCTAGCCGAAACGCCAGCCTCATTAGCAGCTGCGGGTGCATCGACTGCGGCGAAACCAGCTGACACGGTGGTATGCCGGACACCCTACATGACTTCCAGTTTTGTTTAAGAGCACAAATTCGACTGCTAGGTCATGTTTTGGGGAGTAAAAGGAATCGGATGTTCTGATGAAATTTCTATGACAAAACTTCATTCAACATGGCGCCCATTTTTATTTATATAACGATTCCAATGAAACCGTTCAATTTTCTAATTTATCCATCTAATTAATAAACTTTTAGTTCAACGCTTCTGTTCTTTCATTGGAATTGTTTTCATTAGTATTTTTACGATTATGCATATTAAACCACAACTAAGCTGTAGTTAATTGTAGTCAATTGTACACATTATTAATAAATAAGCTACAAGCCTGTCGAGTATGATTCTTAACCATTTCAACAAAAGTAAACTGTATATATACAGTGTTTTGCATTAATAAGTATCAAATTTTGTGACTATAAAATGCATGTAGTACGTTTTTCTTATTCATTTTATAACCTTAGGTTTACGCTTTATTTGCTACCTCGTACACAATTGTGCTGGCAGGTCAGCGAAATGGACAAAACTATTTTCTAATTAAAGGCCAATTGACAATGAAACGACTATATTGGATTCAAGTAAGCCATTCTACTCGTAAGGTGTCAAATTAATTGGTAGCACACAGTCAGACACACACAAGGAATAATATTACAATCAAGATAATAATTACCTTTCACATTCGCGAATTTATTCTTGTTGGGCAGTGGGCAGCTTTAATGAAAGAAAAACTGATGAAGGAACATATTTACTACGGTTCGATTCACACACATTGCGCCAGACACGCAATGAGCTAAACACGAGTAGACTAGAGACGTAGGGTTGAAATCACCAGTAGTTACCGCAATAAACCATTTAAGCAGAGACCAGGGAGAGGACAACTTCGATTTAGATTTGGTCAAGGCCAAGGTTCAAAGTAGATTAACTGAGAATTTTATACTCTAATACGTATCGATAGGCCATAGTCGCGTCTAAATCCCCTACGAAACCGTGTCTAAATCCTCCATAAAAATCGTTTCTAAACCCTCCATAAAACCGTGTCTAAATCCCCCATAAAGTCGTTTCTAAATCCCCCATAAAGTTGTGTCTAAATCCCCCATAAAGTTGTCTAAATCCTCCCATAAAACCGTGTCTAAATCCCCCCATAAAACCGTCTAAATCCCCCATAAAATCGTGTCTAAATCCCCCCATAAAACCGTGTCTAAATCCCCCATAAAGTCGTGTCTAAATCCCCCATAAAGTCGTGTCTAAATCCCCCATAAAGTTGTGTCTAAATCCCCCATAAAACCGTGTCTAAATCCCTTCATTCGGTGTGTTTAACTCCCCCCATAAAGTCGTGTCTAAATCCCCCATAAAGTTGTGTCTAAATCCCCCATAAAGTTGTGTCTAAATCCTCCCATAAAACCGTGTCTAAATCCCCCATAAAGTTGTGTCTAAATCCTCCCATAAAACCGTGTCTAAATCCCCAATAAAGTCGTGTCTAAATCCCCCATAAAGTTTTGTCTAAATCCCCCATAAAGTCGTGTCTAAATCCCCCATAAAGTTGTGTCTAAATCCTCCCATAAAACCGTGTCTAAATCCCCCATAAAACCGTGTCTAAATCCCCCATAAAGTTGTGTCTAAATCCCCCATAAAGTCGTGTCTAAATCCCCATAAAGTCGTGTCTAAATCCCCCATAAAGTCGTGTCTAAATCCCCCATAAATTCGTGTCTAAATCCCCCATAAAGTTGTGTCTAAATCCCCCATAAAGTCGTGTCTAAATCCCCCATAAAGTCGTGTCTAAATCCCCCATAAAGTCGTTTCTAAATCCCCCATAAAGTCGTGTCTAAATCCCCCCTAAAGTTGTGTCTAAATTCCCATAAAGTTGTGTCTAAATCCCCTATAAAGTCGTGTATAAATCCCCCATAAAGTCGTGTCTAAATCCCCCATAAAGTCGTTTCTAAATCCCCCATAAAGTTGTGTCTAAATCCCCCATAAAGTCGTTTCTAAATCCCCCATAAAGTTGTGTCTAAATCCCCCATAAAGTCGTGTCTAAGTCCCCCATAAAGTCGTGTCTAAATCCCCCATAAAGTTGTGTCTTAATCCCCCATAAAGTTGTGTCTAAATCCTCCCATAAAACCGTGTCTAAATCCCTTCATTCAGTGTGCTTAAACCCCCATACAGTCGTGTCTAAAACACGCTAGAGCCGTATCTAACTAATTGGACACTATATTCGTGTCTGCAAGACATGAATTTTTTTAACGAAAAGTCTACTCAAAATTTCACGAAGCTGACTTTTTTATAAAAGCATCTGGCAAGTGGCGGTGGTTTTTTTTCCGTGAACCACGCGCGCGACGTCAGGAAAGTCATCGAGCTCAAGTGGAATTCCCAAGTTAATCTTAGCTAGAAACCTCCGGTTGAGTCACACACGAGAATTCGAGAAGCGGGAGAAGGGTGTGGAGGAGAAGAGGGGTGGCTACTGTTCAAAGTGGCTGGCTCGGCTCGATAGAGTGACCAGAAAGGTGCCGAAAAAAATTCCTTTCTATCAAAAGATTTTCGCTGTATAGAAAAATTTCTACAAGGAATCGAGATCGACTTAAGCACCTCCTCCCATTTTAATATGATGGATGCAAATAAACCCCCACAACTAGCTCAAGTCTACTTAAACTTCTCACTTCCCTCCTAGCAATGAGAGTACAGACCGGATGTGACATTCAACACTTCATTACTGAGCACTGAAACGCCCGGGGCCAAGGCCATCTGGCATGCATTATATATGTAGAAATAATATTATAAAACATACTTAATTCCCTTGGCGGAATCTTTAAAAAACCGAGACGAACGGCACAGCTTAGGCAGACGAAGGGGAGAGGAGAGGAGAGAGCCAGTGACGGAGAAATCAAAGGACTGCCATCCATAATAAAAAATAAAATACTGAATTGCAGGCAGGGTCAACTACAATATTACTAATTGTCCTCAATGATCTATCTGAAGAACGAATATATAAAATCTCAAAATGATGTATTTCAATTTTTAATAGATGTCATCCGACATATGTCCACAAAAAATCATATTCTTCACAACATCACCCACAACATGACATCCTCCAGACTTCACATCACACCTCCAACACCCACACTCCTCCAACACCACATCCTCCAAATTTCACATCCTCCAAACGTCACATCGCCCAAACCTCACATCTGCCAAGGTCCAAACTTCACATTCCCTCACTTATCAAGCCCAATTTTCCCTATCTAAAACCAGGTTTCCAAACCAGAATCTGCCCGATTGCCAGTAGTCCTTGTCTTATTTTTTATTCTATTTGTCTTTGATTTTTATTTTTTTAAAACCACTCCAAATTCAGTCAATCTGGCACCTATTTTATTCAAATAATATATCAACGCATATGTGCTGATAAGGGTGCTAGCTGAAACTTGAAATCGGCTGAGAGCAGATTATCTGGAAATATTTACGACCCTCTAAAGAGACAGTTCCTACCCCAGGCGATTTTTCTTTAAGTGTTGCGGAAAAAACCTCCGAAGAAAAGCGCCAGTCGGTAAGAATCAAACAATGACGGGATTGAGACATTGGGAAGGGGGAAGGCAGGAGTGTCAGAGGATTACGGGCGCTAGGACGCAAATAAATCCGGGTGAAGATCAAAAAATCGCGCCGAAAAAAGAATCCGAAAAATCAAGGAGACCTAGACATGAACAACTAGAGTAGTAAAAGGACTACGCTCAAGACTTCCAATTTTAATCCACCAGAATTTGTCTATGGCCGAACCCTATCAAGCGCTGGGGTTTGGAAAGGGAACTTGTCTTGGAATTTGTCTATGGCCAAACCCCATCCAGTGCATGGGTTTGGATGGGGAACTTGTCTTGGAATTTGTCTATGGCTAAACCCCATCTAGTGCTGGGGTTTGGAAAGGGAACTTGTCTTGGAATTTGTCTATGGCCAAATCCCATCCAGTGCTGCGGTTTGGATGGAAAACTTGTCTTAGAATTTGTCTATGGCCAAATCCCATCCAGTGCATGGGTTTGGATGGGGAACTTGTCTTGGAATTTGTCTTTGGCTAAACCCCCATCCAGTGCATGGGTTTGGATGGGGAACTTGTCTTGGAATTTGTATATGGCCAAACCCCCATCCAGTGCTGCGGTTTGGATGGGGAACTTGTCTTGGAATTTGTCTCTGGCTAAACCCCCATCCAGTGCTGCGGTTTGGATGGGGAACTTGTCTTGGAATTTGTCTATGGCCAAACCCCCATCCAGTGCTGCGGTTTGGATGGGGAACTTGTCTTGGAATTTGTCTCTGGCTAAACCCCCATCCAGTGCATGGGTTTGGATGGGGAACTTGTCTTGGAATTTGTCTATGGCCAAACCCCATCCAGTGCATGGGTTTGGATGGGGAACTTGTCTTGGAATTTGTCTATGGCTAAACCCCCATCCAGTGCATGGGTTTGGATGGGGAACTTGTCTTGGAATTTGTCTATGGCCAAACCCCATCCAGTGCATGGGTTTGGATTGAAAACTTGTCTTGGAATTTGTCTATGGCCAAATCCCATCCAGTGCATGGGTTTGGATGGGGAACTTGTCTTGGAATTTGTCTATGACCAAATCCAATCCAGTGCATGGGTTTGGATGGGGAACTTGTCTTGGAATTTGTCTATGGCCAAACCCCATCCAGTGCATGGGTTTGGATTGAAAACTTGTCTTGGAATTTGTCTATGGCCAAATCCCATCCAGAGCTGGAGTTTGGATTGAAAACTTGTCTTGGAATTTGTCTATGGCCAAACCCCATGCACCAGTGATACCTTTGTTTCTAAGAAAATCAACTTTAGCGTCTTTATTTTTCTGTTTTCCATGAAACCAGAAATAAGAATTTAGTGCAATCCCGAGTCAGTCATATCGGCATCATAAAAAACAAATATATTACACAGGGACACGGGCACACGCGCACACAAGCCCCATACGAATGTGTGGCCGCTGTCAATCCAGACTGTACGATTCTAGATTGGATCTCCTTGGTCACTAAAGCATACCGGTGCTTAATCTGGGCACCTCGAGGGGACAGATTATTTCTACAATTGTTTTTTGGCTTTCTTTTATAAGCTCAGAATCCCCAGCAAACACACAGCAGCCGCAAAGCCAGACGGGATTAGCAAAACGAAAGAAAATCAAGGAATAAAACAACTGCAACATGATGGGATGGGAGGCCAGACACCAAATACAACCGGCCTCATAACTGAGGATTTGCCGCGGGGGGGGGGGGTCGTCAGTGAGCCAAAAACTGGACAAAATTGATTGGGAATTGTTAATCCCGCGAATCTTTGCGCGACATTCTCCTCCCCGCCTTACATCCCACAATGCCCCACTTTTTCCTACTCATCAGATGGGTGGGAGGCGGGCGACAGAGGGAAAAGCCAAGAGACACTGTGTCGCCATCCAGTCTCCCTGTTTTCGTCATCACGAAATGCAGAGAGCGCCCGCCATCTCCAAGCACGACTGAGCTGTAGAAACTGATGTGGAACAAGCAGAGAGACAGTTAGTTGCTAAGCCGGACTAGGGGAAGAGCTCGCGAAAAAATCCCCAATCTAATCTTATTAATAAGCTCCCAATACCAATAATCTTGTAGGGACAGGGGGCAGAATTTCAATCAATGTAATTCTGTCTTTTTTCTTCAAGTTAGTCAAATTTCAGGAATTTGAGATGAAATCTCGGCAGGTCAGAACCGAGACGGCAAAACGGGGACTGAAAAAATTACTGACTGGGGAGAATGACGGCGAGGGAACAGATAATGAATACAGCTCATAAAATTTTGAGAATCCATAGAGAAAGTAAAAAGGTCGTAGAGAAGCGAAAAGAGGTCAAAGAGAAAATGGAAATAGATGTCATAGAGACATGATGAAGGTCATAGAAGTGGTTAAGAGGTCAAAGAGACGGGAGAAGGGTCATAGAAGCGGTTGAGAGGTCATACAGATGAGAGAGAGATCATGGAGACGAGATAAAGGTTGTAGAAGTGGGTGAGAGGTCATAGAGATGGGAGAGAGATCATAGAGACGGGAGAGAGGTCAAAGAAGCGGCTGAGAGGTCATACAGACGGGAGAGAGATCATAGAGACGGGAGAAAGGTCATAGAAGTGGTTGAGAGGTCAAAGAAGTTGTTGAGAGGTCATACAGACGGGAGAGAGATCATAGAGACGGGAGAAAGGTCATAGAAGTGGTTGAGAGGTCATAGAGACGGGAATGAGAAGTCATAGAGGAGGCTGCCACAGATCAGATAGAGCACATTAACATCACGAGTACATAAGCTCAAGTAATATCTTATTCTTTTATATTGCTGCCAAGGGTATCACTGGCTTAACCTATAATGGTTTGGCCACACGCATCATACACAGGAACACTCAGGCTAAGCAAGCAGTACCATATGAGAAAATGACGAAAAAAACCATTTAGGGGGAATATATCTTTAATCCCTTCTTATTCCCCATTCCGACTGTGTGTATTTTGGTCGTGGATACCCCAAGGTAAACAGGCACAGGTTTCTGAGGGTATAACGTATAGGTTACCAACCGAAATTTCCAATTAACGATATATACCTAGGGCAGCGCAAGTCTAAGTAATGATCCTTAAGTTCTCAAACTTCTATATGGCTAGTCCAGATCAAATATGGAATGCAGGGGGGGGGTCTGGATAGAGAGGCAATATTAACTAACCCAAGAGCGCAAACCCCAGTCCCCACACTCAGCCTAAATCAACAAAGCGAATCAATATGAAAAGCCAAATTGAGTACCGCTATATATTCCATTTCAAGAAATTGAAAGGAAGAGAAGAGGATATAATGGATATTATTGAGAATATCAAAGTAAAAGAAAAATTAGAAGACACTGCAAGAGCCACTTAGTCAGTCACGATTCAGTTAGCTCAGCTAAGCTAACATATCGACTCTTGAAGAGGCGCCACAATTGCACAGTTCAAGTTGGCGGCTTCAATGGTAGAATTTAGATTAAAGTAGTATTATTGCCAAGGAGATCTGCGAAACACAACAGTCTGGATTTAGGGGGTTCAATTATATAGCAATTGTATAGCAAGATGCTTATAGCAAGATGCTTATAGCAAGATGCTTATAGCAAGATGCTTATAGCAAGATGCTTATAGCAAGATGCTTATAGCAAGATGCTTATAGCAAGATGCTTTAGACATCATTTTCCCAACAACGGGGGGGGCGCAGATTGCTAGTCTCATTTACTATGATAATAGGTCAATAGGTCAGAGATAAACGCATCTGACCCCCCCCTCTCTTTCTCTCTCTCACGAAATTTCACGACCACAAGGCAAAGATCTGAACTTTCATCTCGCCCTTCTTTGGCTATTCATTTCAACCTTATTTCGGCCATTTATCTCACCCTTCATTCTATTTATCTCACCCTTCACCCTGCCATTCATCTCACCCTTCATTCTATTTATCTCACCCTCCACTCTGCCATTCATCTCACCCTTCATTCTATTCATCTCACCCTCCACTCTGCCATTCATCTCACCCTTCATTCTATTTATCTCACCCTTCATTCTATTCATCTCACCCTTCATTTTATTCATCTCACCCTTCATTCTATTCATCTCACCCTTCATTCTATTCATCTCACCTTTTATTCTATTCATCTCACCCTCCACTCTGCCATTCATCTCACCCTCCACTCTGCCATTCATCTCACCCTCCACTCTGCCATTCATCTCACCCTCCACTCTGCCATTCATCTCACCCTCCACTCTGCCATTCATCTCACCCTCCACTCTGCCATTCATCTCACCCTCCACTCTGCCATTCATCTCACCCTCCACTCTGCCATTCATCTCACCCTCCACTCTGCCATTCATCTCACCCTCCACTCTGCCATTCATCTCACCCTCCACTCTGCCATTCATCTCACCCTCCACTCTGCCATTCATCTCACCCTCCACTCTGCCATTCATCTCACCCTCCACTCTGCCATTCATCTCACCCTCCACTCTGCCATTCATCTCACCCTCCACTCTGCCATTCATCTCACCCTCCACTCTGCCATTCATCTCACCCTCCACTCTGCCATTCATCTCACCCTCCACTCTGCCATTCATCTCACCCTCCACTCTGCCATTCATCTCACCCTCCACTCTGCCATTCATCTCACCCTCCACTCTGCCATTCATCTCACCCTCCACTCTGCCATTCATCTCACCCTCCACTCTGCCATTCATCTCACCCTTATTCTGCCATTCATCGCACCCTTCACTTCCCTTCTGTTAATAATATTACATAAGAATTTTGAACAAACAGTTTAATTTTAACTTGTTGATTAGGACAGACTGCTGCATAAGGCCACGCCATGTTCTAAGCTTCGTAGATCTCCTTGAGCGACTAATCGCTTTGCCAAAAGAAAATTGAGATTATAAACACAATGAAAACTGAAGCAATAAAGAATAGTATGGTTTTTTGACACGTTTGACAGGGCAAGGAGGTTCTTTGAGCTTGAATGGCTCAAAGAAGTCAATAATCATTATCGTTGGGTGGGTGGGCACGGCTGAAAGTTGGCGCCACTAATCTTCGTTTCTAACGATAGCCTGAAAATAATTCATACGAATAAGCCCTAGACTCCTAATGCTCGTATTCTTGAATACTAAAAACTATAAAATGTGCCAACAAAAAATTAAAAAGTATACAATTTTATAAAAATAAAAATGTAAATTCCAACTACAAAAATATGTATATTTGTATTAAAATAATGAGAAAGTTGATCTGCTCTTGACTAGCTAATGACGATCGTCTGATTGCTCCGAAGATTCTGAAATGTCCGAGATGGGTTTAACACCATGCAATAATTGTAATAATTTCGTACCATACTTTTATCCAACTAAATACTCAAATCGCAATAAGCGGTGATAAGAATAACTAAATTAAAGGTTGAGATTAATGGCAGAATAAAGGGTGGGATGAATAGAATGAAGGGTGAGATGAATAGAATGAAGGGTGGGATGAATAGAATGAAGGGTGGGTCGAATAGAATGAAGGGTGGGATGAATAGAATGAAGGGTGAGATGAATAGAATAAAGGGTGGGATGGATAGAACGAAGGGTGGGTCGAATAGAATGAATGGTGAGATGAATAGAATGAACGGTGAGATAAATAGAATGAAGGGTGAGATGAATAGAATGAAGGGTGAGATGAATAGAAAGAAGGGTGAGATGAATAGAATGAACGGTGAGATAAATAGAATGAAGGGTGAGATAAATAGAATGAAGGGTGAGATGAATAGAAAGAAGGGTGAGATGAATAGAAAGAAGGGTGAGATGAATAGAAAGAAGGGTGAGATGAATAGAAAGAAGGGTGAGATGAATAGAATAAAGTGTGAGATAAAATAGAATGAAGGGTGAGATGAAAATAATGAGGGCTGGGATGAATAGAATGAAGGGTCACAATCAGTTCACAATAAAATACTACAAAGAAGTGAAATTCAGACACATAAAAGCTTTCAAAAATGCATTTTAAAATGAAACTAAGGGGTTGGGAGGACGGACAAAGGAAACAAGGACAGCAAACACACGCATATCAGATAGCAAACACAAAATGGAAAAAATAGAATCAATAATGCCAGGTGAAACACGATACCCCAAAGTGGCTATAGTGCTGGCATGAGCGAAGATGAGTCAGTTTTGAAATTGACTAGGCCTAGAAGCTCGTGTCTAGTGCTTAAACCTTTCAGAATCAGGACGTTGATGATTCTGCCATATCTTTAATAATAGCATAGCTAAAATCAACATGTTAATCTAATCCTGAAGTAAAATTTTGCTCTCTTACGTAATCATTGCTTTATCCATAATTAATACGATGATATAGCTCGAAGCTCAATGAGCACAAGAAAAGTCAATTGAATAGCTGCTTTGTCGAATTTTGATACACACACAGACAGAGACAGACACACAGAAAGACTGACTGACAGAAAGACAGACAGACAGACAGACAGACAGACAGACAGACAGACAGAAAGACAGACGGACAGACAGACAGACATTCGGACAGACAGACAGACAGACAGACAGACAGACAGACAGACAGACAGACAGACAGACAGACAGACAGACAGACAGATAGACAGACAGACAGACAGACAGACAGACAGACAGACAGACAGACAGACACAGACAGACAGACAGACAGACAGACAGACAGACAGACAGACAGACAGACAGACAGACAGATAGACAGACAGACAGACAGACAGACAGACAGACAGACAGACAGACAGACAGACAGACAGACAGACAGACAGACAGACAGACAGACAGACAGACAGACAGACAGACAGACAGACAGACAGACAGACAGACAGACAGACAGACAGACATGAATACTAATATTCTCCAGATCTTTCAGATTCCTCGAAACCTACTCCCACAATTTAATCGAAAGTTTGTAAGAATGTTTTTCAGAAATATTTTTAGCACAAAAAGCTTAGAAACCATTGCCAACAAGAAAATTAGCTTAAAAAATTGCAGGCATCAGAAAAAACTAAAATAAATTACTCTTTACACTATTAATAACCTAATTTAATTTGTAAAATACGACTGTAATCAGCCTCATCCCAGACAGAGAGAGAGAAAAATCTTTCACACTACAACAAGGAGCTTCTCAAACAAGAAATGGTTTGGCTAGAAAATGAACCGCGAACACACATTCACCACTACCGAGTACCAGTCGAGTTGCAGCTTACACATTTTGTCACGCGTCTAAAATCGATTTCTCTAGTTCTCAAGACGAGTACACAAGGAGAGTGTGTTTTAAAGATGAAGAGGAGCTGGTCCGAGTTTTTTTCTCTCGAGTAAGATAAAAACACGCAGACACACGAGACTGACTGACTGACAGAAACAGCCTTATGTAGAAAATAAGGTAACTCAAGCTAGTATTGATGGCGATGTATATACCATATTCGATCGATCGATACTACTGAACAGGCTAAAAACTCGAGTAGCTTGCGTTCGAAAAAAACGCTTGAAGTTACTCTTACTCGCTGTGCATGCGCCTATGGTTTTTACTTACTCGTTGCACTCTGTTTATCTACCTTAGGCTTAGAGTCAGATCTATCTACCTTGGCGTCACTTATAATCAGATCTATCTACCTTGGCACCACCAGATCTATCTACCTTGGCGCCACTCAGATCTATCTACCTTGGCGCCAGTCAGATCTATCTACCTTGGCACCACCAGATCTATCTACCTTGGCGCCAGTCAGATCTATCTACCTTGGCACCACCAGATCTATCTACCTTGGCACCACCAGATCTATCTACCTTGGCGTCACTTATAATCAGATCTATCTACCTTGGCACCACCAGATCTATCTACCTTGGCGCCAGTCAGATCTATCTACCTTGGCGCCAGTCAGATCTATCTACCTTGGCGCCAGTCAGATCTATCTACCTTGGCGCCACTCAGATCTACTTTGGCGCCACTCAGACCTATTTACCTTGGCGCCATTCAGACCTATTTACCTTGGCGCCAGTCAGATCTATCTACCTTGGTGCCACTCAGATCTATTTACATTGGCGCCAGTCAGATCTATTTACCTCGGTGCCATTCAGATCTATCTACCTTGGCGCCACTTAGATTTATTTATCTACGTTAGCCTCAGTTAGATCTATCTACCTTGCCGCCAATCAGAATCAGATCTATCTACATTGGCGCCACTCAGAATCAGATTTATCTACCTTGGCGCCACTTTTAGACTACATCTTGGCGCCGGACTCTACAAATATCTACCTTTGTGATTTTAAGAGCCCATTGTGAACACTTATTTCAATACCTTAACCATTTTACACCTTCTATTATTAATCTGTCTTTTATTTTCAGCAATGCAGCTACCACCAACACCTTCCCTCCCTACAGCCGCACTTGAAAAATGAGAACGGAACTTCTGGAGCAAATTTTAACTCTCCTGTGCAGTAAACAGAAGCTGTCAAGGGAAGCGATGCTCAATCGTTCTTAAGCTCAAAAGAATTTAAAGCAAAGGTGCCGGCGGTGAAGCAATTGAGAAGGATTCTTTATAAGCCGAGAGGGAGAGAGGGAATTGTGTAACCCGTGAAAGACCCTGTCTTCAGCCTCCGACCCTGATTAGCACTCCGACTCTTCCTGAAGGTTTGACACCTGAGCTTTGAAAACCACTTGATGTCAGTCAGTAATTCAGAAGACGAGAGAAGGATTTCAGCTTTTGATAAATAAGGTCAACTTCTTGCTTGACAATGCATTGCAGATGGAGTATACTCTGCAGCCATTTAACTATGGGTTAAATTAACGTTCAGATTTCAGTTGGAGCGACTCTACATTGTGATATAGGGTTTTTATTAGGGGGGGGTGGGATAAGTACAAATTTGGGTAGAGTGTTTTGATTAGGAAGTGGTGTGAGTGTACACTGGGGTAGAGGATTTGATTAGGAAGTGGTGTGAGTATACACTGGGGTAGAGGATTTGATTAGGAAGTGGTGTGAGTGTACATTGGGGTAGAGGATTTGATTAGGAAGTGGTGTGAGTGTACACTGGGGTAGAGGATTTGATTAGGAAGTGGTGTGAGTATACACTGGGGTAGAGGATTTGATTAGGAAGTGGTGTGAGTGTACATTGGGGTAGAGGATTTGATTAGGAAGTGGTGTGAGTGTACACTGGGGTAGAGGATTTGATTAGGAAGTGGTGTGAGTGTACATTGGGGTAGAGGATTTGATTAGGAAGTGGTGTGAGTGTACATTGGGGTAGAGGATTTGATTAGGAAGTGGTGTGAGTGTACATTGGGGTAGAGGATTTGCTTAGGAAGTGGTGTGAGTGTACATTGGGGTAGAGGGTTTTGCTTAGGAAGTGGTGTGAGTGTACATTGGGGTAGAGGATTTGATTAGGAAGTGGTGTGAGTGTACATTGGGGTAGAGGATTTGATTAGGAAGTGGTGTGAGTGTACATTGGGGTAGAGGGTTTTTCTTAGGGAGTGGTGTGAGTGTACATTGGGGTAGAGGATTTGATTAGGAAGTGGTGTGAGTGTACATTGGGGTAGAGGATTTGATTAGGAAGTGGTGTGAGTGTACATTGGGGTAGAGGGTTTTTCTTAGGGAGTGGTGTGAGTGTACATTGGGGTAGAGGGTTTTGCTTAGGAAGTGGTGTGAGTGTACATTGGGGCAGAGGGTTTTGTTTATGGAGTATAGTGAGTGTAGAGCAAGGGTAGAGCAAGAGGGTTTTGATTAGGGAGTGGGGTGAGTGTACATTTGAGTAGTAGGTTTTGGTTAAAAAGCGTGTGTGCAGAAATGAAAATAACAAACAACAAAGCACATAAAGTATAATCTGGCTTACCTTCTGTTTAATAAAAATCTGCACTAACAACAATTGTCACGAACGATGAGGATAGACGATTATGACTAGCGGGGTTGAAAAAATGCCCTCGAAATCTGCAACAATTGAAAAATAAGGCAAACAAAATTAGGAATGAAAATCTCTAGCTATACTACTTCTACTGGTAAACAAGTAGTATCGCGAAAATATACTAATCTTTATGTTCTAAAAATCGGCAGGAAAAACAGCTATGCTTTTAGGCTTTTTATACCTAGACTTATTGACAAAAGAATTTACAAAATTGTATTCGCCGTTATGGAATTCTAGCGAACAAAACGATTTAATATGTGAACATATGTTTCATTATACTGTAAATAAATGTTCCGACAACTGTGAAATGCACAGATGCAACAGCTGGTCACTCTTATATGCCGACAGTCGGATTTTCGGTGAATCCCAACGGTTGCATTAGCAGAAAGGGAGGGAACATAGCAGTTAAGCATAAATATCTGGCACTGATATTTTATAGACGTGTGTACTTTTCAAGCAGTCGCAATAACATGAAATATAAAATGGATTCAGCGGCACTGTTATAATCTCTAAATTCCATATGACTTGCAATTTGTTTAGATATCTTTTCAATTCATTTTTTTAACATGATTCTCGTTATACCATTCTTTGCAGCCCAATCCTAGGTCTTGGTCCGCTATGACTTCCTCATGTGATTCTACCGTAGATCATGACTCCCGCTATGACTGCTTCATTTGATTCTACTGTAGATAATGATCATAACTCCAGCTATGACTTCTTCATGTGATTTCTACTGTAGATCATGATCATAACTCCAGCTATGACTGCCTCATTTGATTCTACTGTAGGTCTTAACTCCCGCTATGACTGCCTCATCTGATTCTACCGTAGATCATAACTCCCGCTATGACTGCCTCATCTGATTCTACCGTAGGTCATAACTCCAGCTATGACTGCCTCATTTGATTCTACCGTAGGTCATAACTCCAGCTATGACTTCTTCATGTGATTTCTACTGTAGATCATGATCATAACTCCCACTATGACTTCTTCATGTGATTCTACCGTAGGTCATAACTCCAGCTATGACTTCTTCATTTGATTTCTACTGTAGATCATGATCATAACTCCCACTATGACTTCCTCATGTGATTCTACCGTAGGTCATAACTCCAGCTATGACTTCTTCATGTGATTTCTACTGTAGATCATGATCATAACTCCAGCTATGACTGCCTCATTTGATTCTACCGTAGGTCATAACTCCAGCTATGACTTCTTCATGTGATTTCTACTGTAGATCATGATCATAACTCCCACTATGACTTCCTCATGTGATTCTACCGTAGGTCATAACTCCAGCTATGACTTCTTCATGTGATTTCTACTGTAGATCATGATCATAACTCCCACTATGACTTCCTCATGTGATTCTACCGTAGGTCATAACTCCAGCTATGACTTCTTCATGTGATTTCTACTGTAGATCATGATCATAACTCCCACTATGACTTCCTCATGTGATTCTACCGTAGGTCATAACTCCAGCTATGACTTCTTCATGTGATTTCTACTGTAGATCATGATCATAACTCCAGCTATGACTGCCTCATTTGATTCTACCGTAGATCATAACTCCCGCTATGACTGCCTCATTTGATTCTACCGTAGATCATAACTCCTGCTATGACTGCCTCATCTGATTCTACCGTAGATCATAACTCCCGCTATGACTGCCTCATTTGATTCTACCGTAGATCATAACCCCCGCTATGACTGCCTCATTTGATTCTACCGTAGATCATAACTCCCGCTATGACTGCCTCATTTGATTCCATCGTAGATCATAACCCATCATGACTGCCTCCATTGATCCTACTGTAGGTCATAGTTCATCATGAGGTCTTTGTTTGACTCTACCGTAGATCATAACCAACTAGACTATAACTCTAAGGATCTAAGGGAAGTTTCATTCTTAAACTCAGTTATAACCGTTATAACGTCCAGTATTTGCTATACCATACTTGGCCAACCAAGATTTCGCTCAGAGTTAGTTTAATAATCAAAAACTTGCACCCCAAGACTTAATCCCGAAAAGCTGGGGGTATTCCCTATACAGCGCATATTAAAGTAAAGTAAATACACAGGATTCCCTGTGTCAGTCCAATGTATAAAATAATATATGTATAAGAATTACGAAAAGCCATCAGTCATGCTGGATCTGCCAACAGTCATCAAAGCCTTGAGACTATCGAGTATGCGGATAGAGCGCGCGAGCACACAAGGACGGCACGGATCACGGGTAGGGATTGGAGTCAGAGGAGAAGAGAAATAAACTGCTAAACCAGAAAAAGACAACTATGAAGCATATACGGGATTGCTCAGGAAAGTAGTTAGATCACGCCAAGAGCAGCTTTTCGAGGCAATAAATACCAGCTATACGACTGAACGCAACATAATTTAGAAAAAACACACACGGATAAGCAGCCCACAGGAGAGAGGTCGAGTCACACCTCTCTGTCTCTCTCTGGCAGTTAGCGAGAGAATTACGACTTTTCCTGCCAATACATACACGGGAGGTCGCTGCTGTTAGACCATTCTGCTGTCTTGTCATCAAGGACTAATGTGTACACTAATGTGATTGGAGAAACAGAGTGAGAGATAGAGAGACTGACGGCAAGTTAAGCGAGGCGTTAGCCGATAACTAACTAACCGGGTTATTAATAATTTAGGCAGGTGGCAGTGAAAGTTGTTCAAGTGTCTACCAGAAGAGAGGCCAGAAAACTACTATATATAGCTTTCTAATAAAAAGTTTGCTCAAGTAAAAATTCCGTTTATAATTCATTTACCAATAAGGCCATAAGGCCGTGCTAATAGGCAATTTTTGCAAAAAAATCCAATTCCAAAACACTTTCTCTTTCTCTTAAGCAGCAGTCGATTGAGTTTAGTCGAACGAAAGGCTTTAAAAAAACTGCTAGTCCCCACTGGCTCGCTCAAGCCCGCCCCGCTCTCTCGCTAATGCTCGATTAGGTTAGCCGAAAATCCAATAGGCTCTCTACACTACCTTTCCTTATACATATTTGTGTAGCAATAGGAAAAAATCTGCTTCCCAACTGGGAATAAGGGAGAAGGAAATGAAGGAAGAGAAGTAACCGGCGGCTTATCGCTAGTTCTCAGTCGGTGCCTTCAGCTCGGATGCCCACCCAATACGTAACCAATATTACAAAATATTCTACTAACTATTCTCCTCAGTAGCCTATAACAGCATCTCTTATCGTTTGAGGCCTTTATCGATTCCTAAAAAACGCTTAAAGGGGGGGGGGCGCTTTCATAATCTCCGAAAGCAGCTCGTTCACAACTCCGACACTTTATATCCTCGACACGCTTAAACCCTAACCCTAATGGAGATATGAAGTTTCGGAGTTATGATATGTTGTTGGAGATTTAAAGTTAAGAAAATGTGGCGTCCGTGGCTAAGGTTATCGGAGATATGAAGTTTCGGAGTTGCGAAAGAAACTGCTTGAAGTAGATATGAAATTTTAGAGATATGACCCCCAGAGAGACTTCTTTTAGATAAATGAAAAAAAATTATAGAGCGAATTAAAATCAACAAAAAAAGATTAATCGGATCCGAGACAAGCAAATAATGCGCGGCCTAGCGGCTGACAGATATGAATAATGATGGCGCTTGGAGAGACAGCAGCAAAGCTACCATGTCCCATATTTCGCTCTCCCCCGGATGGAAGCCATAATCAAGAACGGGAGAAGGATTAGCCTATACAGGCTAGGGATCAAGATGAAAGATAGGGACAGAGAGAAATATAGAGGAGACAAAAAATGGAAGGTGTGACGCCTCTACGGATCAAGCGCTGAATAATAATGCTGCTGATGCTGCCGCTGCTGCTCACTATGATGATGCGAACCCAATACGAGACGGATGCTACAGGAGCGCTTGAGCAAGGGGAAAAGGTATATAGCAGAGCTGAGAATCGACAGACACGAATGGAGAATAAATGGAAGTGTGGGATACTCAATGCGTGCAGCGTGACCCTGGTAGGGGAGTGTTTTGAGCTGCGGGCCTTGGGAAGCATGTAAGCTATGTAGAGAGTAAGGGACCAAGGGACCGCCATGCGGATTGTTCCGCCTTGAGGATTTCCAGGGTGGGGGGAGGTATGGGCAGTATAGAAAATTCCTAGGCTTTTTGGCGAATAGGATGAAATGGGAAACTGGACTTGGGGAGGATGGTGGTGGAACATTAGCACAGACTGGAGAAGAGGGAGATGAATTGCAAGAAGGCGCTCTCTCCTCCGCCCCTTCCATTCAAGCTAGGCAAGACCGTGTAAATCTTCCCATACTCTCTCCCGTTCCCAATACGGCCGACCTCCACCCAAAAAACGTCCAACCACGCCTTCCAATCCTCGCCTGTCTCGCGGGGCCTATCCCCAACCCTCACCGCCCCAATCCACCCATGGGGCGACCGAGACCCCCCTTCAAACCGCGTCTCTGCACAACAGCCTCCTCTCACAACAGCGTGCGCCGTCTGCCATTTCACCCCTCCCCTCCCAACTGTATGCCTTAAGAGTCGTCGACATAGAAGAAGGGGTTGAGAAACAGAGCGCAAGACTCCCACAAGAAGGAGCAGCATTCCCCACACCCCTGCGCTGCTTTAGCACTGTATTTTTGGCGACTCAAACAAGAGAAGTTTACTTGACAAGAACAATCAATTTTCACCCAACGGAGTCAACTTTGTCTACATCACTCTTGGTCTCCATACAGGCACTTTCGCTAGACACAATTTTTTTTCAAAGAAAAAGCTTCGCATAAAAAAGCAAATGAAATGTCGACACAAAACGCTTGACCCGTCTGACCTAATAGCCAAGAAGCAGAAGCATGTTAAGAGCGGAATCGACACTCATCTGCGGCATGGCCCTGCTGGCACCTCAATTCCTACTTCACGCGCCGTTGCAAGCATTCTTTCAACACGGCCTGTGGATTCTAGCGGTGCAGATTGTAGGCGTTGTTATACTGGCACAGCCGTTGATATTTTGCGAACTAGCCCTCGGACAAAGAAGCCGTTTTGGCCCGGTAAAATGCTGGTGCTTCGGACCAGCTTGGAAAGGCATTGGCCTGTTAATGCTATTCACCAGTGCAATGGATCTGATGTCAATAAACGTAGATCTATTGGAATACTTGACGCAGCAACAGCAGCAGCAGCGAGAAGAAGCAATGATTAATAAAGTACCACTAGTTTATATTCAAGCGGGCCTGTGGCTAGCTCTGCTGCCTCTGCTAGTCCTATGGCCAAAGTTCTCTAGCAAAATATGGGTTCTTGGCAGTCTAGTCTGCTTAGGAGGCATCATCGCCCTATCTGTGAAGTCCCTATGGCTTGGTCACACAGAAGCCAGTTTAAAACGATTATGGAGTTTGTCGATAGCTCTACCGAGAAATCCGTTGGATCTGCTTCGAACGGCATTGCTACCGTTTTTATCAACAGCGGGCACTGGAATTATGATAGCACTAGGCAGCTATCGTTCGGCCGGGGCTAACCCATTAGCAGACTCAGTTGTCATAGTAACCCTGACATTCCTGATCGGATCCGTCCTCACCATTTCAACTAGCGGATTAGCCGCAAATTATTGCTTGACTAATTCGCAATCTGTCGGATTAAATAATCGAACGGTAGTTTGCAATCTAGACAAGCCCCAGTGTCCGATGGTGGCGCTCGATGGTGCGCGAAATTCCAGCTGCGATTTTCTAGCCTACTACGGAGCCGAGCGAGCCGAGAATGTAATCGAAGGCGCCAATCTTTACGCCCGATTGTTGGAAAGCTTGCCTAAAAATCAAGTATCACCAACTGCTTGGCTTTGGTGTCTGCACTGCGTTCTAGCCTGGCTATGCTTAACCTATTTGCTAGTAAGAGCGGACACGTGGATACGCGGCATTGGCGATAAGCTACAAGGCTGTAAAGCATTGCGCAATTGTCCGTGGACTTGCCGATTCGTAGCCGCTATAATCGTTTGTCCAGCAATGGCCTCTCTTGCCTATTTAATGCAGCACTATCGTCGCACGATAAGCATCCGCGATGTCTATCAGTTGTCGACTGTACGCTGGCTTCCGCTACTCCTGGCCTCTTTAGCTTGTTTAGCAATAAGCCACGGTTACGGCGGAGTTCGCTTTGTGAAAGAAATCGGCGGAGGTGCAGTGATGCGTCCTTGGTTTTTCGGCCTGATTGGCTTTGTCACTCCGGCCCTGACCATAGCGGTTGCCGGGCTGAGAATGCACGTGTCAATAGCGGCGCTGCTTTGGCCGAACGGTGGCAGAGATGGCTACTATTATTACGTTAGCAACAAATTGATTAGCAAGACTATGCACATACCAAACTACGCCAATCTAATACTAGCCGTGTCGGCATTTCTATTCTTATTAGCCGGCCTATTTACTCCGCTAATCTGGCAGGGAATGTGCCGCAGGCGTCGATGCATAGATCTAGTACAGCCAACTAAGAGTTGGCATCGAAGTCAACAGCTTAACAATCAGAATCATCAATCGCCAGAGCAGCAGCAGCATCAACAATCTGGTCAACAGTTTCATCCGCGTCGTAGTCGGCACAACTCCGACGATTCTAGCGCAAACGGCGCCGACGTAGTTCGCGATCTGGGCGCCACCACCATCGAAGAGTCGCCGATGCTTCATAGCATGCGACCTCAGCAGCATCAGCACTACACTATAGGCTACGGTAAGGCTGGAAATTCTGGTTCCGCCAGCGCAACGACGGCATCATCGGCTACGATGGACTATAGCATCCGGCATCATAATTATCCAGCGCATCAGCAGCAGTCAAGCGATCCGACCTCGGCTACAATGTCTTGGCCGCAGAGGCCACCAGTTGCGTCGGCAATGCCCGACGGAGGAGGAGGAGGAAGCGGTAGCAGCTACGGCACCGTCAGATTTCAAGGCGGTTCTCGAGCTCAAGAGCTACAAAGGACGCCTCCGGTGCAACAGTACTCAACTGCCACTTTGCCGAGCAACAACAGCAACGCGTCGTCGTCGGCTGCGGCGGCGGCGGCTGCGGCAGCTAGCGGAGTGATTCGTTTCAACCTGAGCGAAGAGAATCCGACCATGACAAAGACGCTTAATAGAGGCATATTAAAGAACAAGCACGAAGCCTCGTTTAGACAGCAGCAGCAGCAGCCCGAAATGGTTCCGCTGACAGCTACTAACCACAGCGTAGCACGAACCAATGCAGAGCGTCCGCAGCACAGAGGCAGCACAGAGATTTTGTGATCCCGTCAGTTACTCGTACAATATTAGCAGCATATTTGTGTTTCTTTGCGCGCCTGTCTTTATCCGTAAGTAACAAACAATTAGAATCGAATAGATAAATAATTCGAGTTATAATTCATTCTGATGCATGCTAGTTTTAACATGTTCTGTTTTGTTTTTTTTAAAACGCAACGATATGCTGCAGCCCGTTGTGTTATTAATTATTTAAAAACTTCAATGGCTTAGTCTATAAATGTTGTAAATTTGTTTGGTTTTATATGTGCATGTAGGCAAGTACACAAAGGACTTTTTAATAAGTAAATTCTATTATAACAATCATAGCTTCATTTTTAGCCTGAGTTTTAGTCATATTCAATGATTTTATCTGTTAATTGATGTTATGTAATATACGTCCGAACATTACTATTGGATTTATGGTATTTGCAAAAAACAGACGAGACGAAAACAATATTTGTGTAAGACACAATTTTATTACCTTCTATCGCTTGAATATACCGTTTACACGCGAGCATTACATAATCTAAATGTATCTTAAGTGAAACATATACTTTGTTTTTTAAACCAACCAGATGATTTTTACGGAGTTTTATTGCAATAATTTGTTGCAAAAATATAAGAAATGTTTGCTATACTTTAATTCAGTAACAGTGACAAAAAATCTAACCATTTCACTTACCTCAGTTGGAAATGAAATTAACGCAAAACTTCGATTATAGTCTCTTGGCCTCAGACCAGTAGAATAACCGCCCCTGGGCAGAGCCACTACTTCAGAACTGTCAATCATGCCTGGGAGAAAAATTGAATTGTAAAAATGAATATATACGATATGCTCACTCACAAAAATACTCCGCGAAAGGGTCATTGAATTAAAATACAGAGTTAATGCGATACGACAGGGCAGCTTCTAGCGTATAGTTCTGCATTCAGGACAAAAGATAAACTGCGCCACTTAGCCCGCATCGCACTTAAAGCCTGATCCACTTATCATGATTATGATTATAATACGGTATTAACTGAAAAATATGTATTACAGAACAATTAATCAGAATAACTCTCTCTATAATTATCTATAGGAATTAAGTCTGGCCTTTTTAACAATATCTATTCTTTCTATCTCCAATCACAGTTTATCTCTCCCATCTCACTCAGTCTCTCTCTCTCTCTCCAATCTCATCCAGTCTCTCTCCAGTTTCGTCATTTCTCTCTAATCGCATTCAGTATTATCTCTCTACTATTTTTGTTACTTGCTCATTTTATTCAGCTTATCTCAAATCTCCTATCTCAAATAGGAGTTTCTTTTTCCTGTCTCTCCAATATTATCCAATATGTCTCTATCAATCAATCAATCTTAGTTGAACCAGAAGTCAGATTTTATTCCCTAATTATCGATTTAGAAATTCCCATCAACCAATTCGTACATGCAGAATCAGTCGAACAGAATCAAGCGAACACAAGCGAAAGGTAAATAAGAACTTTCTTCAGCGGGAGTCAAGGAGCCGTGCGAAAACGCGTCTTGGAAATAAAGTCCTACATCACACTTCGAAAAAAACTTCCCGAAAGTCCCCTTCCTGTGTCTTGTCTTGCTTCGCTGCTGCGCATCTCCCTCTCCCCTCTTGTCCCTTCAAGCCGTCTTCACTTTGAATCGCCCACCCGTTTCAGGGTGAACAACGGCCGTTTACGACCATTGCGATTGCAGCATATACAGTAATAAATGCCATCCAAACTCTACCGAAAAGTTCTGGGCGATAGAAATTTTCTGACAATGAAATTTATTAATATAATTATTAGGCGGAAATGCCTTTCAATTAAGCCAATTACGTACACATCCAATTGGCAGATTGGAATTACCTATTAGAGCAGAAATAATTGGCTATTGGAGGCCGTCAGATGCTAGCTGACTGTACAAAAAATCGTTGTGTATTACATATAATTACTTTGCAGGATTGGATCGCTCAGTGAAACGAAAAAAACTACGTGTGTGACAATTTGACAATTCAACACAGGCACAAAGTACAACTGCAGCATATTGTAAGCCTCTGAGTTCATTAAAACTATCTGTTTGAAAATCACAGTATAATTTTTTTTACCTTTTTACTAAAAAAGGGAACCTCGTGATTATATTTTAAAAAATATAGGGCGTGACATCTCATGAGGATCTTACTCTGAAATTTCAACAGAAAATCTTTCTCTCAAATTACACGAAAAGAATTGAAACAAGAGACTCTCACCAAGAGAATCTCACCTTCAAATCTCACTAAGAGAAGCTCATCCTCAAATCTCACCAAGAGAATCTTACCTTCAAATCTCACCAAGAAAATCTCACCTTCAAATCTCACCAAGAGAATCTCATCCTCAAATCTCACTAAGTGAATCTGATCCTCAAATCTCACCAAGAGAATTCAAGAGAATCTCACCCTCAAATCTCACCAAGAGAATCTCACTCTCAAATCTCACTAAGAGAAGCTCATCCTCAAATCTCACCAAGAGAATCTTACCCTCAAATCTCACCAAGAGAATCTCACCCTCAAATCTCACCAAGAGAATATTGACCTCAAATCTCACAAACAGAATCTCATCCTCAAATCTCACCAAGAAAATCTCACCCTCAAATCTCACCAAGAGAATCTCACCCTCAAATCTCACCAAGAGAATATTGACCTCAAATCTCACAAACAGAATCTCATCCTCAAATCTCACTAAGTGAATCTGATCCTCAAATCTCACCAAGAGAATTCAAGAGAATCTCACCCTCAAATCTCACCAAGAGAATCTCACCCTCAAATCTCACCAAGAAAATCTCATCCTCAAATCTCACCAAGTGAATCTGATCCTCAAATCTCACCAAGAGAATTCAAGAGAATCTCACCCTCAAATCTCACCAAGAAAATCTCACCCTCAAATCTCACCAAGAAAATCTCACCCTCAAATCTCACCAAGAAAATCTCACCCTCAAATCTCACCAAGAGAATCTCACCCTCAAATCTCACCAAGAAAATCTCACCCTCAAATCTCACCAAGAGAATCTCACCCTCAAATCTCACAAAGAGAATCTGATCCTCAAATCTCACCAAGAGAATCTCACCCTCAAATCTCACCAAGAGAATTCAAGAGAATCTCACCCTCAAATCTCACCAAGAGAATATTGACCTCAAATCTCATCAAGAGAATCTCACCCTCAAATCTTGCCCCTAAATATCACCGAATCATACCAAGAGAATATTGCCTTAAAATGTCACTTTAAAACAGTGCCACTAGAGAATCTAATCAAAGCTCAGCAAGCATATCTCCGTCGTGAGAAAAAACAGAGCGGAATCCCCTACCCTAAGCGCATACCAGCCGCAAGCAGGAGAGTTTATCCACGAAGGCAGATTTTTGAGCCCATCTAATTTATCACGTTTGTTTTCTTCCAACAGTAGCAGCAGCAATAGCAGCACGCCCCCTGGCAACACAAACGACGTCCTTGACTTAATATTACTCGACGTTATGGATAAATTTACCAACCCCGGAGGCAAGATTGATTGCTAATGCTGAGAAACAATCATTCAGCCAAGTAAACAGGACTCAATACTGTCACATGACTGCAGATTTTATATACTATAGTACATACTTCTACTAAAATAGTCAATCAATTTTAGCGTTAAAGAATAAAAAATAGAACAGCCAAAAAAGCGTTTTGAAGACCTGAACATGGAAAATTAATGGTTAGCCAAATGCAAGACGCTTGCAAAAAGTTTGAGTGGAAAGTCGATAATTTTGAGCTCAGGTGCATCTTTGCATGCTCACATCCGTAAGCGTACGCTATTAGTTAGTTAGTTAGTTAGTTAGTTAGTTAGCTAGTTAGTTAGTTAGTTAGTTAGTTAGTTAGTTAGTTAGTTAGTTAGTTAGTTAGTTAGTTAGTTAGTTAGTTAGTTAGTTAGTTAGTTAGTTAGTTAGTTAGTTAGTTAGTTAGTTAGTTAGTTAGTTAATTTTTAGTATATTTAGTTATAGAAAAATGATGATAGGTAGAACTGATAGAAGTGTTTCCAAGGGCAGCCAGCTTCAGAAAGTGAAAGGGCAGTTAGCAGCATGCGCGTGACCAAGAGCACGCAGCTTACCGGGTGAAAAGGGGGCAGCCAAGGAAAGTGACTGCCCCCAAACAGCCCCAGTAACTGCAAAGTCCCGAGCCCTTCACTTTAAGCTCCGAATCCCCCTCCTCCCTCATCTAGTAAGCGCGCGAACTGTTCAAGGCAGGCAGTAGTTAAGTGGAGCTTCGATTTCAAACTCCTAATTATGCCGGTATCTTGGGACAAGGCGGACAGACAGACAGGCGGACAGTCTGTGAGAGGCAGGACAAGAGTGAGAGATCCTCAGAGGGCACGGAGGGACGCTGTAGGCAATTTGCATGAGAATGAGAAATGTGGAGAGAGAGACCATTGGCATCTCCCGTCAACTGATTCCCTCTGACTCTCAGAAATCCCCAGGGAGACACTAGACTTAACTATAAGCGGGGTTTAGAAGATTCAGGCGTATTCGCAACGTACAGTAGTAGCACACATCTGTATATACATACACACAGATCTTGACAGGCGAAAACGAAAAGTAGCCAATTGACGAACTGTGGAGTGCATAGCGAGGCACTTACGTGTAGTAACTAACTGGTAGATTGTAGATAACATGTGGACTGATTGCAAACAAACCATGGACTACTCGTACTAAAAAAACTATTAATATAGATTGGCGACTTTCTACAACTGAGGATTTACCATAGACAGTCTTAGCAAGCGTGAAGCGCGTATTGTGCCTGCCAGCTAAGAATGTCTATGGCCAAAAGACCAACAACTCAGTGCAATGTCAGTGGGTGGGCACTAGACGCCCAACTATAATTTGCCAATAATAACCATGCGAAATTGAGTATAGTTTAAAACTGTAGTAGGTATGACTGAGTGATTAAGTTCCAAAGAAAAAAACAATTATGTACGTGTACTTTTTTATTAAAACAGTCTATCATTTGTAGTGTATAAACATAATAACCATAATACTAAGAAGTTATTAAAAAGAAACTTGATAGTTAGCGAAATGCAAGACACTTGCAAAAATTTGTAGCAAGTCGATAATTTTGATCTCAGGTACTTCTTTGCATGTGTTAGTTAGTTAGTTAGTTAGTTAGTTAGTTAGTTAGTTAGTTAGTTAGTTAGTTAGTTAGTTAGTTAGTTAGTTAGTTAGTTAGTTAGTTAGTTAGTTAGTTAGTTAGTTAGTTAGTTAGTTAGTTAGTTAGTTAGTTAGTTAGTTAGTTAGTTAGTTAGTTAGTTAGTTAGTTAGTTAGTTAGTTAGTTAGTTAGTTAGTTAGTTAGTTAGTTAGTTAGTTAGTTAGTTAGTTAGTTAGTTAGTTAGTTAGTTAGTTAGTTAGTTAGTTAGTTAGTTAGTTAGTTAGTTAGTTAGTTAGTTAATTAGTAGTTTGTTTGTTTGTTAGTTTGTTAGTTTGTTAGTTTGTTAGTTTGTTAGTTTGTTAGTTAGTTAGTTAGATTATATTCAATTTTTTCTAATTGTCTATGGTAATTGACTGAGCTTTTAATACATAGAAAGAACCTCGTAGCCAACTCGGACCAGACGACATACCTCATGTTCATCCCCCTTGCCCTATGCCCTGTTTATTATCCTATTATCCTAACAAATAACGGTTCTCAAGGGGCAGGTGTATTCAAAGATCATTCAGAGAACTAGCAAATTGATTAACTAATACGAAATACGAAATTTGCACACATTCCTAAACTAATAACTATAGCAGATAGATTGAATAGGGAAGAGATGCAGCAGATCTGCGATTGCAATCGTAGTACTCCATAGATCATAGTGCATCACTAGAATTGTCCCCTTAGGCAAAAAAGCAAGTAGGCCATAGTACTGTATGCTGTATGCTGCAGTAGTGCTAGCACCCCAATAGGAATAAATAAGTTTATTAACTCCCCAGTGCAGTCACTACGACCCTAATGAGATAAAACACGCAGAATTTAAATGCGCGAATTTGCTGTACCAACAAACTTCGTAAATTCGTACAGTCAAAGAAATCAAATTGACTAGCAATCATACCTTATTTAAATTTTCTTAATACTGACCCGAATCACTTCTCATCTGAACAGACATTTGTCTGAATAAGTTTACATTTATTGTTGTATCAAGAACATTGACAAAGAATCAGACAGAAAGACAAGACACAAGACAGTTACTATGGCAGACAATAAGAAAGTTACTAAGACAGACAATAAGACAGTTACTAAGGCAGACAATAAGACAGTTACTAAGACAGACAATAAGACCGTTACTAAGACAGACAATAAGACAGTTAATAAGACAGACAATAAGACAGTTACTAAGACAGACAATAAGACCGTTACTAAGACAGACAATAAGACAGTTAATAAGACAGACAATAAGACAGTTACTAAGACAGACAATAAGACAGTTACTTACACAGTTACTACGGCAGCCTTTAAGACAGACACTAAGACAGACCCAAAGACAGACACTATGATAGAGACTAAGACAGTTACTAAGACAGACACTAAGACATACCAAAAGACGGACACTAAGACAGTTACAAGACAGTAACTAAGATAGATAGGGGCCGTACTATAAAGCTGTCGTAGCGTAAGTTTGAGCGTATGTTGGAATTTTTACACTGCGGAGATAGGAGCTAAGAACGATCTTATCTTACGATGGCTTTAAAGAACGGGTTTTAAGACAGTTACTAAAGGCAGACTCTAATGCAGACATTAAAATAAAACACGAAGTCACTAAAAAGATACAGAAAGTACTTGAAACCGTAGTTGACCCTCACAGAAGCCAAATGAATTATTGCACAAACAAACCAACTAGCATTTTTCTGCGGTGGACTATTTTGCAGACACTTCGAATCCAATACATCCCTATGCACTGTAGCCAAGTATTAATAAAAAGTGCACGGTTGGAATCGCCATAATCTAATATCTCTCTCTCTCTCCATCGGTATTGAAAGACCAGACCACTTTGCGACTATACTAGGCTGCTTGACGACACAAAAGTCAAAGCGGATGTACACCCTGTGTGAGCGTGTCGCATTGGATTTGCTCCCGCCACATCGGACTAACAAGTAACTAACCAACAAATCTACGTGTCAAACATTGCGATGCAACGTTTAAATATGTCATGCCGGTACGTCCCAATTATGGAAAGATTTTTATAGCCAGCCCCAAGTTAACAACGGTCGGTCCGACTTCATTTTAGGCTTGGTTTTCTCAGGCGTTCGGTTAACCAGCAAAACTGGATTCATTGCACTCTGCGCCGTGTGTCTCTCCAATCTCTTCTCCCATTTTTCCTTCAGTCTCTCTCTCTTTCTCTTCCCTCCCCAAACCATCGCTTGAGTGAAAAGCCAGATCGATTTTGGTGCCATCAAAGCTCTCTCTCTCCTTCTCTCCCTCTTCTTTTGCTTTCGTTCTACTTCAAGGACTATGCAGTGAGGGGAGACATCCAAAGGTTCGGAGAGACACTTCTCGTTCGCCATTTGCATTCACACACTGAGGCGCTGTCTCTCTCTCTCTCTCTGCCTAATGATTACTGCTCAGAAAGAGCCAAAAAGGTATACTGAATATATAGAGACTAAAGATGGTGTTCTAAGGATCGATTTATTAGATAATATAGCTCAATCTACAAGAATATATATGAGATCTAATCTACTGTCGAAACTATAGGCTTAAAAAAGATCAGCAGTGATCTCTAATAGTCGAAATTTAGTCACGCTTCCACATCCTCATAGTGGGGCTTCAGTCTCACTTCCACATCCTCGTATTCGAGCTTCAGTCTCACTTTCACATCCTCGTAGTGGACCTTCAGTCACACTTCCACATCCACATCCTCAAAGTTGGGCTTCAGTCCCACTTCCACATCTTCATAGTGGGGCTTCAGTCTCACTTTCACATCCTCATAGTGGAGCTTCAGTCCCACTTCCACATCCTTGTAGTGAAGCTTCAGTCTCACTTCCACATCCTCATAGTGGGGCTTCAGTCTCACTTCCACATCCTCATAGTGGGGCTTCAGTCACACTTCCACATCCTCATAGTGGGGCTTCAGTCTCACTTCCACATCCTCATAGTGGGGCTTCAGTCACACTTCCACATCCTCATAGTGGGGCTTCAGCCACTCTTCAAGATCCTCGGATTAAACAGTAGTCACCCCCACCAGATCGTCAGGCTGAGCTAACCACTCCCAAGCTGATTAGTAATAATTTGTTTGCATGTTACAGCTTGCTGTCCGGCCCAGTGTTTTGCTTACTAATGACAGGCCAATCTGTATAAGCGTGTTGACATGGCATGAGTCATCGAGCATGACATAAAATATTTCAGTGTGTCACTCTAGCCGAGAAAATGAGGAATATAATCTTGTCAAAGGAAGAGAAGTGCCACTGACCCAAATAAAGGATTACCAGATTCGTGCGTTATAAAGAGGCCTCACTGCTAGATACATATCTGTCTTATCTATCTGTCTAAACATAATCCTTCATCACAGCTAGGGGTATTAGAAACACTGACAGGCTATGCTTAGAGCCAATCCATGGTTATTCGTACTGACTGGAAACATATGGTGAATGTTATGCCAGCTAAAACGAATCTAATGCAGTACTAAAACAAAACGAGTTATCTTTCTCAACACAGAATTCTGCATTTTTGGCAGGACAGTTCTTACTGCGAGTACTTAAAATTTATAGGAATTTTCAATACAATTTATCTATCAGATTCAAATGCCTTATGAGAATTGAATCAATCGCTACGCTCCGAAATATTCAGTCTGGGTCTTCAGCCACTCTCCTAGATCCTCCTCAGTTGCTGGGTCTTCAGTCACCCTCCCAGATCCTCAGTTGCTGGGTCTTCAGCCACCCTCCCACATCATCAGTTGCTGGGTCTTCAGCCACCCTCCCAGATCCTCAGTTGCTGGGTCTTCAGCCACCCTCCCACATCATCAGTTGTTGGGTCTTCAGCCACCCTCCAAGTTCTTCAGTTGCTGGGTCTTCAGCCACCCTCCCAGATCCTCAGTTGCTGGGTCTTCAGCCACCCTCCGAGATCCTCAGTTGCTGGGTCTTCAGCCACCCTCCGAGATCCTCAGTTGCTGGGTCTTCAGCCACCCTCCCACATCATCAGTTGTTGGGTCTTCAGCCACCCTCCAAGTTCTTCAGTTGCTGGGTCTTCAGCCACCCTCCGAGATCCTCAGTTGCTGGGTCTTCAGCCACCCTCCGAGATCCTCAGTTGCTGGGTCTTCAGTCACCCTCCCAGATACTCAGTTTGCTGTGCCAGCCTCCCAGATCCTCAATTGCTTGGCTTCCCAGATTCTCAGTTGCTGTGCCAGCCTCCCAGATCCTCAGTTGCTGTGCCAGCCTCCCAGATCCTCAGTTGCTGTGCCAGCCTCCCAGATCCTCAGTTGCTGTGCCAGCCTCCCAGATCTGCAGTTGATAGGCAAGCAGACTCCATTCCAGATCCATAGGTTATTTCACTTTCCACCGAAGTCTAGCTTGCTTAGCTATATAGCAACAGAAAAGTTTCTTCAAAGTTCACGCAAGTTTTCATAAGACTCAGTATAGATATGGTGCAGTTTGTATTCTTACACTAATATACATACTACTCAATCAACTCTCTCTCCCCTAAGGTATCAAATTCTCAATCGAGATTTTCTATACTAAAATCAACTTGTCTACTTTAGCTGAGCCGGGGGGGTGAGGAAGGCGGGTTAGAGAGAGGAGAGAGGAAAGGCAGAAGGGGGGGGGGACCATCTGACTTGACTAGCCAAACTGAGAAGCCAGCAGCAGTAGGAAGGAAAAACCAATTTTTGCTTCAAATTGAAGAGATCGGGCCTGCGGGATGGCCCCAGCAGTCTGGCTCTCCCTCTCTGCCCTTCTCTTCTTCGACTCGATTTGACTCAATCAGTTTAGCTGGCCTGAGTTCAGCAACGGACATGGCAACTGCCTCTGGCTAGTATATTTGCCAGTCTAAAAGCCTATGCCAATTAATGAAATTAGGCTTAATACATTGCTGCTTGTTTAGTTAAGTGCATTCGCTGCGTGAAATGCGCAGTGTGCGCAATTTGTTTGAGTCTGCTTAGGCATAGGCTGAATTTTTAATCCAATTCACACTTCTGAAGAAAATTGACTGATAAAAATATTCTGTAAGAAAAAGTACTATCTTAGATAGAAATAGGACACAGAAGGGCGCCAAAATAGGAGACCGAAATGCGCCAAAATAGGAGACAGAGAGGCGCTAAAATAGGAGACCGAAATGCGCCAAAATAGGAGACAGAGAGGCGCTAAAATAGGAGACAGAGAGGCGCTAAAATAGGAGACAGAAAGGCGCTAAAATATTAGACAGAAAGGCGCCAAAACAGGAGACAGAGAGGCGCTAAAATAGGAGACAGAGAGGCGCTAAAATAGGAGACAGAGAGGCGCTAAAAAGGAGACAGAGAGGCGCTAAAATATTAGACAGAAAGGCGCCAAAACAGGAGACAGAAGCGCTAAAATATTAGACAGAAAGGCGACAAAACAGGAGACAGAAGCGCTAAAATATTAGACAGAAAGGCGACAAAATAGGAGACAGAAAACCGCCAAAATAGGACACAGAGAGGCGCCAAAATAGGAGACAGAGAGGCGCCAAAATAGGAGACAGAAGGGCGCCAAAATAGGAGACAGGGGGTGCCAAAATAGGAGACAGAGAAGCGTCAAAAAAGAAGACAGAAAGGCGCCAAAAAAGGAGACAGAAAGGCGCCAAAATAGGACACAGAAAGGCGCCAAAAAGGACACAGAAAGGCGCCAAAACAGGAGACAGAAGGGCGCCGAAATAGGCGACAGAGGGGCGCCAAAATAGGAAAAATGGATTCATTATTTTCAAACCCTAGTAACTGCGAACCCGCGTGTGGCGAACCAACCCAAACCCTCTCTTTTATCCTTAATCCTTTAAGACATCGAACCGCATCAATCAACTGTGTGCCCCCTGCCCCAGAGGGAACGGGTGAGAAGCTGGCAGGATGGTGCGAAAGGAAAAAAACAGCTAGCTTCAAGGGAATCGAAAATCTCAACTCGATCCTCTACTCAGGGATTTTCTCTCCGACCCTCCCCCCCCTCGCGACTCTTAAGGGGACAATTCTGCATCAATTTTCTTAACTAATTCCCAGCCTCTGACGGGGATTTAACACATCGCACACCTTTTAGCTAAAACGGTTGAAGCCATTAAAATATTATCGCTATATTACTAATGTTAATACCGACTTAGATTAAGTCCCAAATATCTAGAATATAAACCCTACATATGCTTAACGCTTTAGCCTTTACATTACTACATTTCCTTGTACTACCTACCTAGGCTGAATAGCTATACTTGCGGGTAGGAATCAGTGAACTAACGATATGTAGAGAATGCAGCGCAAAGCAAGTCTTATTAAGGCGAAATTCTTTGTTTAAATCATGTAAATTTTATATGATTTTTTCTGCTATCGGGAGTTTCCGGTTTCGGGAAGTTTCCGGGTTTGGGGGAGTTTCCGGGTTTGGGGGAGTTTCCGGGTTTGGGGGAGTTTCCGGGTTTGGGGGAGTTTCCGGTTATGGGGAAGTTTCCGAGTGTGAGGAAGTTTCCGAGTTTGAGGGAGTTTCCGGGTCTGGGGAAGTTTTCGGGTTTGGGGAAGTTTCCGAGCTTGGGGAAGTTTCCGAGCTTGGGGAAGTTTCCGAGCTTGGGGAAGTTTCCGAGCTTGGGGAAGTTTTCGGGTTAGGGGAAGTTTTCGGATTTGGGGAATTTTTTGAGCTTGTGGAAACATTTCGAGTTTAGGGAGGCTTCCTGCTTCCAAAGCTTCAGCTTCTTCAGCAATAAAGATGAACTAACTAGTTACGAGTAAACTTGTAGCTAAAATTCTCATCCACATATTATATATCCACATAAGAGAAGAAAACTTAGCCGACCGTTGAAATCCCAAGAATCCGAGAGATAATTCCCAGAGAAAAAAAACACAACACAAAAATACTAAGTTAGAAACAAGAAAATGGAGTGTACAAGAAGGACACTAGGAGCGTTGCCAAAAAAGATTCTTTGCATTCCTGGAATCATTTTACATGCACACGCATACATAGTCGAAGTTTTCAGATTTTTAAGAAACGCGCTCTGTGTTAGTGTCCCTCTTGACTGATTCGTCTACCTTATTCTTACTTTTTTGCTGCGCTAGTCTTTCAAGCATTGCATCATCACCCCGACGCCGTCGGGACCTTCAACAGATGGCAACAGGCGATTATTAACACATTGTCATGAATTTCTCTGATATCACTGACCAAGCTTCAATTCCGGGAAATGGCTTGGCATTTCTACCGGTAAACAGATACTGTTTTCCCCCGAATCCAACACTGAAAACTCTCTCTCTCTCTCTCTCTCTCTCTCTCTCTCTCTCTCTCTCTCTCTATATATATATATATATATATATATATATATATATATATATATATATATATATATATATAGAGATAGATATAGATATAGATATATATAGATATAGATAAAGATATAGATATATATCTTTTATATATATATATAAAAGGACACTGAGAAAAAAAATTTATCTACCTGGTAAAAATATGACATATCATTTTTGAAGCAGAAATTCATTTCTCCTCCTTTACTGGCTGAAATAATTGATCCCTCCGTATTTCCCATTCGCAATCCAGATTGTCAAACTAATCTCAATACAGGCTGAGGCCTTTGGCCAAGCCAGCAGCAGGCCTTACCCCGATTTCATTGGATTTTTGACTCGCTTCTTTCATTCTTCCCTCCTTCCTTCCTTCCCTTCTGGCCGGAGTCGCTGATGAAGCCTAAGAAAGATATCTCCTCGCTATCAAAGCAGAATCCCTACAATGCATTTCCCCGTATCAGATATCCCATCCTATTCACAGTCAGCATTATCCCGTGTACCTGCTTCCTGCCATTAAAAAATTCTATATCATAGCTATCTAGAAATTTCATTTAGTATTTTTAATACAATTTTTAGTAATAGTGGATACAACATATTACACAACTATAAGGTAAATTGACTCACCAATTACTCGATAGGTAACTTCGTGATTGTCTTTGAAAATTTTCTCTAATACAAGTGCCTAAAATTTAAGGAATGAAAAAGTGACTATTAATATACACGAAATATATACATTACTATAAGTAGCTACGTAACGAAAATCTAATCCGAAAAAAAGTCGTGAATCATTCGAGATAACGGCAAATAAAGAAAGTTGAGACGAGATTAAACACCCATGCACAGCGAAGAGTACAAATGAAATGGAATGAATCAACGAAAAAAAACAGATAAAAACTGTTTCGAACTTCGAATTAACTTCACTTTCTCCTATAGCCTAGCTAAAATTACTTTTTACTGACGTCATTAAGGCTTGAATTAACATTAAAATACGCTACGAAAACTGACAAAAGGCAGCTGTAAAATTTTATTTCGTAAATGATTCTCGATACGAGTCGAATCGGATGTAATTAGTCTTGGCTTGAGCTAGTAGCCCCAATTAGTTTTCTCTCCCTGGCCATGACGTCAGGTCCCAATATGGGCTGCTCGGGCTATATGCCCCTGGTAGATGTGCCCCCTATATTCAGCAGCAGAGCCCTTCCCTGGGCTGATCCGCGGGAGCCTCTGGCTACCCACCCTCGTTTAACAACAGCAATTACGTTAGTTGATGTATTGCAGTTAAAGGAAACTAATCTTATATTTGGGTTTTTCAGATAAGTTATAGCTTTATCACTATATGAGTGTACGTACATATGATTTGTTATCTGTGAGATAATTCTATCTTTGATTATTTATTCTACAATATTTTTAATTGTACAACCTCCTAACCTTTTAATTTATTAATTGATGTTATTCGTTACTGCTACTACTAGCTTTCGATTTGCAAAGATAACATTGACGAATTTTATCGGTTACACCATAAAAGTCGTAAACTTTGAACCTAAATATAGGCTTAGTTTAGTTTTATTGAGATAAATAAACGTTTAGCTTTGGCTCAGCCACAAGAATCTAATAATAACAGACTGAACTTGCGTGGCGGTGGTTAGTGTTTGGACTTGGCAAAAAGGGGGGTGGCCGGGTGGGTCCCGTGCGCGGCGAGCGCGTATGGAGAAAATTTTGGCGACCCACTATATGGACGATGGGGTGGTGGGTGGCAGGGGGGAGGCATGTACACTCCACAAGAGTGTACACTGGCCAGAGTGAGGAGGAGGGGTTGGACAAAACTGTACACTTGCGAGTTTATATTTGCCACTGGCCTGTCCTTTTTATTTGTTGTGTGGCTAAAACGCGAGAAAGCGAAGCTAGGCTAGTTAATAGGGAGAAGGCAAGAAGGCAGAAACTGGCGCAGACGATTCTAAGTATCGAAGAATGCAACGCCCATTTGCGGACAGTTTCGAGTCAAGTTCGGAAGATTCGCGTCAAGGCGGCCGAGGAGGAGCCGTTGCCGGCGGCATCATACCGGGAGAATTAGCGCCGGGAGGTGGTACACCAGCAATTTCGGAGACTCAGCTAGGCTCACGTCGAACAATTGCCAATATAACAGCTAAAGAATGGGCATTTCTAGCCATCACTGGAGCAGGCGTACTAGCCGGAGCAGCATTCGCTATCTATTTTCTGGCAACGAATGCGGCAGATATGAACTCGGATTTCACGCTGGCACTATTGCTATTGATGAATGCGGGATTTGCCGCGTATTACCTACTCGATGGCGTATTTACTGAACGAGCCTACGAACTATTAGCCTTAGTAGGTACAGAAATCATGCTACTAGTTTATTTAGTGGCAAATTTTGTCTACATGAAAGGCTGGGAATCGCCGGTGAAAATTGCCCGACTAACAACTGCCGGAGTATTGGCGCCGCCGTCTGTAGCGCTTGGCATCATGATTATTTACGAGTACTTTTCGTCCGGAAATTTCATTTTTAGAAAGGTAAAAATACAAAAGTGAATCTTGACACTAGACAGGAAATGGATAGTAAAAGCAGACTATGAGATAAAAGTAGACAGGCTGGGAAATAGAAGACAGGTAGGTAGAACGTAGAAGTAGGCAGATGGAGGAACAGAAGTAGACATCGGAATAGAAGTGGGAGATAGAAGTAGACACAGGTGGGATAGTAGACATGGGGATAGAAGTAGACACAGAGTGGGATAGAAGTAGACATGAGGATAGACGTAGACACAGGTGGGATAGAAGTAGACATGGGGATAGACACAGGTGGGATAGAAGTAGACACCGGTTGGATAGAAGTAGACAGGTGGGATAGAAGTAGACAGGTGGGATAGAAGTAGACATGGGGATAGAAGTAGACACAGGTGGGATAGAAGTAGACATGGGGATAGAAGTAGATAGGTGGGATAGTAGACATGGGAATAGAAGTAGATAGGTGGGATAGAAGTAGACACAGGTGGGATAGAAGTAGACACAGATGGGATAGAAGTAGACACAGGTGGGATAGAAGTAGCCACATGGGTGAAATAGAAATAGACACGTGGGTGGGATAGAAGTAGAGACGTGGGTGGGATAGAAGTAGACACGTGGGTGGGATAGAAGTAGACACGTGGGGGGTAGAAGTAGACACGTGGACGGGATAGAAGTAGACACATGGGTGGGATAGAAGTAGACACGTGGACGGGATAGAAGTAGACACATGGGCGGGATAGAAGTAGACACGTGAGGGGATAGAAGTAGACGCGTGAGGGGATAAAAGTAGACACATGGGCGGGATAGAAGTAGACACGTAAGGGGATAGAAGACTAGAAGTAGACACGGATGGAATAGAAGTACACATGGGGATAGAAGTAAACGCATAGATGGAATAGAAGTAGACATATGGGTGGGATAGAAGTAGATTTGGGAGGATAGAAGTAGACACAAGGGGAGTGAAGTAGACACATGGGAGATAGAAGTAAACGTGGGGGAGTTAGTAGACCCTTGGTGGTTATTAGCTAAACAAAAGATGAATTTCATAAAGTTACTAATAATTTATTAACAAATAACAATTTACTAATTAAAACAGGTGGGCGCCGACGCCAGCCTGCAGCGTCTGTGTCGCCGACTATTCGCCACCGAGAGTGTGATAAAATTCGACTTACAAAGCACTCTATCAGTTGTACTACTAATAGTAAAGAGTGGCGCATTCAGTCTGGCTGAACAGTTGGCTCTAGGCCTGGGCATCGGATTATCGTTGCTATGGAACGGATTAGCAATAGTAGCTATCAGATTAGAGAACTATAGCCTAACCATAATCCTACTAATCACTGGATTAATCCAGCCGGCCTACATGACTTTTGTAGTAGTGGCCAATGTTGATTTGTTAGTAGACACTAATAATACTTTTATACCGGCTAACGCGGATTTCTCCAACGCCTCGCCGAATGTGTCCTTGGCAACCTCGCTATTCGCGTTGGTATTAAGATTTGGCCTATTAGGTCTAATGCTGCTGGCTATGCGTAACTATGGCAACGGATTGCGAAGGAAACTAGTGCCGCCAATATTGAGAAGATTAACTAGAGGCGAGTATGAAAGCGTTTGACTTCAATAATTGAATTACTTATTAAACTCGAACTGACAATTTTATTCACTTACATCACACTATATTGTTGTAAATTTATTATTATCAGATTTGATTTTTTAAGAAACCTTCATCATTGAAAGTCTTATAATACGTGTAATTTCATTCCACTTCCATTTTCTAATTACTCGTACATATTGTTTATAAATTATTTTAGATTACAAAGTTCTGTGTCTTTTTAAGCGGTTTTTTTAATAGCCGGTGTTACAGAGTAAAGTATTAAATGACACAATAGGAACTACTATAAAAATATGTCAATTGATCCCATACTGATCTCATTGCACTATTTTACTACAATTATGAAATTTTCTACAATTCCAATACATTGTTCATTTTTCACTCCTTTTTGTTCAATACGTAAAAATACTACGCTGCAATCTGAGTAAACGGATCTAGGAGGGGGACTGAAGATCCAGCAACTGAGGATCTGGGAGGCTGGTGGTCCAGCAACTGAGGATCTGGGAGGCTGGTGGTCCAGCAACACAGGATCTGGGCCGCTGGCCCAGCAACTGAGGATCTGGGAGGCTGGCACAGCAACTGAGGATCTGGGAGGAGGCCCAGCAACTGAGGATCTGGGAGGCTGGCCCAGCAACTGAGGATCTGGGAGGCTGGCCCAGCAACTGAGCATCTTGGAGGCTGGCCCAGCAACTGAGCATCTGGGAGGCTGGCCCAGCAACTGAGCATCTGGGAGGCTGGCCCAGCAACTGAGCATCTGGGAGGAGGCCCAGCAACTGAGGATCTGGGAGGCTGGCCCAGCAACTGAGCATCTGGGAGGAGGCCCAGCAACTGAGGATCTGGGAGGCTGGCCCAGCAACTGAGGATCTGGGCGGCTGGCCCAGCAACTGAGACTCTGGGAGGCTGGCCTAGCAACTGACACTCTGGGAGGCTCAACCAGCAACTGACACTCTGGGAGGCTCAACCAGCAACTGAGACTCTGGGAGGCTGGCCCAGCAACTGACACTCTGGGAGGCTGGCCCAGCAACTGAGGATCTGGGAGGCTCGCCCAGCAACTGAGGATCTGGGAGGCTGGCCCAGAAACTGACACTCTGGGAGGCTGGCCCAGCAACTGACACTCTGGGAGGCTGGCCCAGCAACTGAGGATCTGGGAGGCTCGCCCAGCAACTGAGGATCTGGGAGGCTGGCCCAGAAACTGACACTCTGGGAGGCTCAACCAGCAACTGAGACTCTGGGAGGCTGGCCCAGCAACTGAGGATCTGGGAGGCTCGCCCAGCAACTGAGGATCTGGAAGGCTGGCCCAGAAACTGACACTCTGGGAGGCTGGCCCAGCAACTGACACTCTGGGAGGCTGGCCTAGCAACTGACACTCTGGGAGGCTCAACCAGCAACTGACACTCTGGGAGGCTCAACCAGCAACTGAGGATCTGGGAGGCTGGCCAGCAACTGACACTCTGGGAGGCTCAACCAGCAACTGAGGATCTGGGAGGCTGGCCCATCAACTGACACTCTGGGAGGCTCAACCAGCAACTGAGACTCTGGGAGGCTCAACCAGCAACTGAGACTCTGGGAGGCTCAACCAGCAACTGAGGATCTGGGAGGCTCAACCAGCAACTGACACTCTGGGAGGCTGGCCCAGCAACTGAGCATCTGGGAGGCTGGTGGTCCAGCAACTGAGGATCTGGGAGGCTGGTGGTCCAGCAACTGAGGATCTGGGAGGCTGGCCCAGCAACTGACACTCTGGGAGGCTGGCCCAGCAACTGAGCATCTGGGAGGCTGGTGGTCCAGCAACTGAGGATCTGGGAGGCTGGCCCAGCAACTGAGCATCTGGGAGGAGGCCCAGCAACTGAGGATCTGGGAGGCTGGACCAGCAACTGAGGATCTGGGAGGAGGCCCAGCAACTGAGGATCTGGGAGGCTGGCCCAGCAACTGAGACTCTGGGAGGCTGGCCTAGCAACTGACACTCTGGGAGGCTGGCCCAACAACTGACACTCTGGGAGGCTCAACCAGCAACTGACACTCTGGGAGGCTCAACCAGCAACTGACACTCTGGGAGGCTCAACCAGCAACTGACACTCTGGGAGGCTCAACCAGCAACTGACACTCTGGGAGGCTCAACCAGCAACTGAGGATCTGGGAGGCTCAACCAGCAACTGAGGATCTGGGAGGCTCAACCAGCAACTGAGGATCTGGGAGGCTCAACCAGCAACTGACACTCTGGGAGGCTCAACCAGCAACTGACACTCTGGGAGGCTGGCCCAGCAACTGACACTCTGGGAGGCTCAACCAGCAACTGGGGATCTGGGAACGTGGTGGCTCAGCAACTGAGGATCAGGGAAGCTGCCACCCAAGTGTTAAGATAATTTTAGTATAAAACACATTTAGACGCACCGAAACTCTACGATAAAAATAATGAAGCTGTCTTAAAAAAGCAGCTGGATGCCACGCGTAACATTACGAGAATTATTCAAGACTCAAAACAAAAAATGATTTATGTTTGGAAAAATCCTTGCACGACGTGAGTTGCAAACGATTAGTAAGATTAAACAAAAGAAATGGAAATTCACCGGAAGAAATCTATGGGACCCACTGAATAAAAAAATTCCATTCACTGACTGATTCTTAGCTTAGTTTCCAGTGCACAGGCAGATTGACTGGCAATCATTGCTTCAAATAAGCCTGCGCACGTTGTAAACCAAAAAACGAAGCTGAAATTATAACAAAAATAATGTTCATATAAATAGATTCCTAATAAAAACAGAATTTTAATCTATCCAGTAACTTTGCATTTATACTTCAAATAGTTCACATGAGAATTCGTTTCTGCATGATCTGAACAGATTGTGAAGTTTATACTTGAACTAACTTAATTTGACCTTAACTGACCTTTCTATTTGACCTCTTACTGATCTTACTATTTGACCTTAACTTACCTTTCTATTTGACCTTAACTGACCTTTCTATTAGAACTGAACTGATCTTTATATTTAACCTGAACTGATCTTTATATTTGACCTCAACTGATCTTTATATTTGACCTCAACTGATCTTTATATTTGACTTTAACTGACCTTTCTGACCTTTCTATTTGACCTCAACTAACCTTTCTATTTGACCTCAACCAACTTTTTCATTTGACCGTAACTTACTTTTCTATTTGACCTTAACTGACCTCTCTATTTGACCTCAACTGATCTTACTATTTGACCTCAACTGACCTTTCTATTTGACCTCAACTGACCTTTCTATTTGACCTCAACTGACCTTTCTATTTGACCTCAACTGACCTTTCTATTTGACCTCAACCAACTTTTTCATTTGACCGTAACTTACTTTTCTATTTGACCTTAACTGACCTCTCTATTTGACCTCAACTGATCTTACTATTTGACCTCAACTGACCTTTCTATTTGACCTAAACTGACCTTTCTATTTGACCTCAACTGACCTTTCTATTTGACCTCAACTGACCTTTCTATTTGACCTCAACTGACCTTTCTATTTGACCTTAACTGACCTTTCTGACCTTCTATTTGACCTCAACTGACCTTTCTATTTGACCTCAACTGACCTTTCTATTTGACTTAAACTGACCTTTCTATTTGACCTCAACTGATCTTTCTTCTTGACCTGAACTGATCTTTCTATTCAACTTAAACTAACTCTGCATTCTGGCCTAAACTGAATTAGTCTTTTAAAATTCCTTCAGAGGTATTGTTAATACCATAGCATAAATAATTGACTCAATATCTCACCTTTTCCAGTTTCAGATCCCGGCGAATAATCGTTTTGCCATGCGATTCTCATAAAAATAGTACAGCGCCAGTGATATGATCTCAACTTCTCAGCTTTAGAGTCGATTAGAGTTGAGCATAATCACCAACTGATTCTTGTATCAAATTTGTACGCAAAAAACTTCCTCGTTTTAGTTGAAAAGTACCACAGTTTGAAGACATTGGCAGTCTTGTTTCTGCAGTGTATTGTTGGGTTTTGAGGCATTAGTAGACTGTTAATGATCAGTAGGTAAAATCAAGTCTTGACTGCAAATCTATTGAATTTAGTACACCGTAAACGGTAGAAGTGGGGAAAATTCCTAAAATCAGAGAAAATGCACTTGCATAGTCTGAAGATCTGTGAAGGGTGCTTGAATAGTCTGAAGATCTGTGAAGGGTGCTTGCATAGTCTGAAGATCTGTGAAGGGTGCTTGAATAGTCTGAAGATCTGTGAAGGGTGCTTGCATAGTATGAGGATCTGTGAAGGGTGCTTGAATAGTCTGAAGATCTGTGAAGGGTGCTTGCATAGTCTGAAGATCTGTGAAGGGTGCTTGCATAGTCTGAAGATCTGTGAAGGGTGCTTGAATAGTCTGAAGATCTGTGAAGGGTGCTTGCATAGTCTGAAGATCTGTGAAGGGTGCTTGCATAGTATGAGGATCTGTGAAGGGTGCTTGCATAGTATGAGGATCTGTGAAGGATGCTTGCATAGTATGAGGATCTGTGAAGGGTGCTTGCATAGTATGAGGATCTGTAAAGGGTGCTTGCATAGTATGAGGATCTGTGAAGGGTGCTTGCATAGTATGAGGATTTGTGAAGGGTGCTTGTATAGTATGAGGATCTGTGAAGGGTGCTTGCATAGTCTGAGGATCTGTGAAGGGTGCTTGCATAGTATGAGGATCTGTGAAGGGTGCTTGCATAGTCTGAGGATCTGTGAAGGGTGCTTGCATAGTCTGAGGATCTGTGAAGGGTGCTTGCATAGTCTGAGGATCTGTGAAGGGTGCTTGCATAGTCTGAGGATCTGTGAAGGGTGCTTGCATAGTCTGAGGATCTGTGAAGGGTGCTTGAATAGTATGAGGATCTGTGAAGGGTGCTTGCATAGTATGAGGATCTGTGAAGGGTGCTTGCATAGTCGGATGGATCTGTGAAGGGTGCTTGCATAGTCTGAGGATCTGTGAAGGGAGCTTGCAGAATGCCAGGATCTTTGGGGGTTATATAGTGTTTTTTTTGCCATACATACTACTTACAGCAGAGTAGCAATGTGTCTCACTAAGCAACCAGCTAAATAATGTAAAAAGTTGGAAAAGCAAGTATTCGAAACTCGTTGGGTGATTAAACATCAAAGTTATGGGCTATGATAATTTAGCGGTTATACGTAAAGGTCGGCTATATTTTATTTAGGCATGCTGACCTCGAAGCAGCTAAGAACTGATAAACAGAAAAAGGTTGGATCGTTACAAAAAGCGATTATGTGCGTTACAAAATTTATCGGAAAATATAAACTATTAGAAAAATTATTATCATGTCGCTACATACTACTTATATACGCAAGAAAAATATTATGAGAAAGATTGTGTTTGTTAAACTTTTCGGATAAAAATGCATTGTTTTATAACTTTTATTAAATATTATTGCACTAATTATTACACATAAATTATGACTCCATATTGGAAGGTTGGAAAGTTTACTGGTAAAAACATAAGTTAATTTAAACGAAAAATCGCAAGCACCTTACTAAGAAATATTTCAGCTAATAAATGCCTTACAAACTAAATACATTTTGACTCCTAAAAAGTAGGATTATTAAATTATAGAAAAATAAAATTAATTTGACACACTTCATTGAATAACTACGAAACAATGACTATTATTAATAGCACAACAACAGATTTAATGAAAAAAGCAAAAAATAAGCGAAATATAAAAGACTAACCTTAAGTCCTCGACTTGCAGCAGCTGTTTAAAAAATAACCAATGACCTGTCTGCTTCACTTTAGATTTTAATAACATAGACTCATTACATAGTCCTCAGATAACCTTGACCCACTGACCTGCTTGACCTCAGATAACCTTGACCTACCAACCTGCTTGACCTTAAATAACCTTGACCTTCCAACCTGCTTGAACTCAGATAAACTTGATCTTCCAACTTGCTTGACCTCAGATAACCCTGACCTTCCAACCTGCTTGACCTCAGATAACCTTGACCTTCCAACCTGCTTGAACTCAGATAACCTTGACCTTCCAACCTGCTTGAACTCAGATAAACTTGATCTTCCAACTTGCTTGACCTCAGATAAACCTGACCTACCAACCTGCTTGACCTCAGATAACCTTGACCCACTGACCTGCTTGACCTCAGATAACCTTGACCTTCTAACCTGCTTGACCTCAGATAACCTTGACCTTCCAACCTGCTTGACCTTAGATGATAACCGTGACCTACCAACCTGCTTGACCTTAAATAACCTTGACCTTCCAACCTGCTTGAACTCAGATAAACTTGATCTTCCAACTTGCTTGACCTCAGATAACCCTGACCTTCCAACCTGCTTGACCTCAGATAACCTTGACCTTCCAACCTGCTTGACCTTAGATAACCTTGACCTTCCAACCTGCTTGACCTTAGATAACCTTGACCTTCCAACCTGCTTGACCTTAGATAACCTTGACCTTCCAACCTGCTTGACCTCAGATAACCTTGACCTTCCAACCTGCTTGACCTCAGATAACCTTGACCTTCCAACCTGCTTGACCTTAGATAACCTTGACCTTCCAACCTGCTTGACCTCAGATAACCCTGACCTTCCAACCTGCTTGACCTCAGATAACCTTGACCTTCCAACCTGCTTGACCTTAGATGATAACCGTGACCTACCAACCTGCTTGACCTTAGATAACCTTGACCTTCCAACCTGCTTGACCTTAGATAACCTTGACCTTCCAACCTGCTTGACCTCAGATAACCTTGACCTTCCAACCTGCTTGACCTTAGATGATAACCGTGACCTACCAACCTACTTGACCTCAGATAACCTTGACCTTCCAACCTGCTTGACCTTAGATAACCTTGACCTTCCAACCAGCTTGACCTCAGATAACCTTGACCTTCCAACCTGCTTGACCTTAGATGATAACCGAGACCTACCAACCTACTTGACCTCAGATAACCTTGACCTTCCAACCTGCTTGACCTTAGATAACCTTGACCTTCCAACCTGCTTGACCTTAGATAACCTTGACCTTCCAACCTTCTTGACCTTAGATAACCTTGACCTACCAACCTGCTTGACCTCAGATAACCTTGTCCTATTAGACCCTGTTGACCCTGACATGAGAATCGACATAAAAAACAAAAATAGGTCAAATCGACAAAGGTAAATTAACTCGTATTGCAGAAAAACAGATTTTGAAATTGTTTAGCAGTCAAGAGAGAAAATACGAATAAGAAATCAAGCGCTCAAGTCGTCTAATTGTCGCACTGGAGTTGATAAAGTACACTCACTACTTGGTTGTCGGGATCAGAGCGTCCGGGGCTTTCACCCGGCCATTGCCGCACAGCTCAGCCCGTAGCATCCGATCCAGCATCTCCTTAGCAAAATTGAGCCGCTCGGTGAGCGCCGCTGTCATGCCATGAATGGCCAGCAGCCGGAATCGATAAGTGGTGAACACTCGCTTCTCGTCAATGTAGGAGACGGCCTCCATGTTTGGGCACAAGATGATCTTGGTGTGGTCTTTGAAGAAGTTCAGCTGGGAAGAATAGTTGAGGGTAGCGTTGTTTTGAGCCGGGTTTTTTAGATATTAGTGAGCATAGTTGATAAAAATTTGTCATGCAGTAAGTCACGAAATATGTTACTCAATGAGTCACTGAATGTGTCACTAACCGAGTCACTGAATGTGTCACTAACCGAGTCACTGAATGTGTCACTAACCGAGTCACTGAATGTGTCACTAACTGAGTCACTGAATGTGTCACTAACTGAGTCACTGAATGTGTCACTAACTGAGTCACTGAATGTGTCACTAACTGAGTCACTGAATATGTCACTAACTGAGTCACTGAATGTGTCACTAACTGAGTCACTGAATGTGTCACTAACTGAGTCACTGAATGTGTCACTAACTGAGTCACTGAGTGTGTCACTAACTGAGTCACTGAATGTGTCACTAACTGAGTCACTGAATATGTCACTAACTGAGTCACTGAATGTGTCACTAACTGAGTCACTGAATGTGTCACTAACTGAGTCACTGAATATGTCACTAACTGAGTCACTGAATGTGTCACAAAGTGAGTCACTAAATGTATCACTAATTGAGTCACTAAATGTATCACTAATTGAGTCACTCAATATGTTACTCAATGAGTCTCCCTAGATGATTCGCCTAATGAGTCACGAAGTGAGTCATTAAATGTGTCACTAAGTGAGTCACTAAAGTGAGTCATTAAATATGTCACTAAGTGAGTCACTAAAGTGAGTTATTAAATGTGTCATTAAGTGGGTCACCTTATGGGTCACCAAACGGTCACTAAATACCTGCTACAAAAAATGCTCACCTGCAGAATTCCGTTATTCAAATACATAACCATAGCGTGCTTGGTTCGAAACCAGGCTGACAGCACTGGCAATCTGGCAAACTTGTCAGACTCCTTCGGCGCCATATCCTGACCAGTAGTGAGCAGATGCTCCATCATGTAGGTGCGAAAATATTCCAACAGAAGCATTTTCTTCTGCAGCTCGGCTGGCGGAGCTTCATTCTTGTTAAAGAATAACTCACGATTGTCTCTCTTATAGTACTGGATGTTCTGCTGATTGGCTGACAGAATTAGTTTCGTACAGTCGTTGAACAGCACGCCAACGGAATTGTCGCACAGCTGATAGCCCAGACCGTATTTGTCGGAATAGTCGACCCACTTGCCAACCCAATAGATTGGGGTGCTGGCTGGGTCCTCAGCGTCCGACATCTGCTCCTTGCTTACCTGGCGAATGCGTTTAGATATGGGGATGCAACGGGTTTCAGTCTTGAAGAGAGTTGGTCCCCCATCTTCACAAATCCTTTATCTACAAGCAGGCCCCTAATCTTCACAAATCCCTAATCTTCACAAATCCCCTATCTTCACAAATCCCCTATCTTCACAAATCTCCCATATCTTCATAAATCCCCCACATCTTCACAAATCCCTCCATATCTTCACAAATCCCCCACATCTTCACAAATCCCCCACATCTTCACAAATCCCTCCATATCTTCACAAATCCCCCATATCTTCACAAATCCCCCACATCTTCACAAATCCCCCATATCTTCACAAATCCCCCATATCTTCACAAATCCCACCAGATCTTCAAAAATTCCCCATATCTTCACAAATCCCACCAGATCTTCAAAAATTCCCCATATCTTCACAAAGCCCCCCATATCTTCACAAATCCCCCATATCTTCACAAATCCCACCAGATCTTCACAAATCCCTCTAGATCTTCACAAATCCAAATTAAAAAAAACTCCTGAATGAGTAAAATCATATTGTCTAAAATTACAAAAATCTCAAATAGGCCTTCAATAAACCAAACAAGTACTCACGGGCCCAGCTTGAGCAGTAGGACTAGCCAACAGAGTAGCCAACTGTTCGAATAGCATCTGCTGATTAACTTTATCAGTCTGCCTGCTAGGCAACAGCTGCCCATTGCTATTCTCTCGCGGTTGCAGCACTACAGCCGGTGGATTGTTGCTAGCCGCCTCGGAGAGACCAGCTTTACCAGCAGCATTAGTAGGCCGCACCTGGTCCTTCTTCTCCTGTTGCTCCTGCGGTCGCATCTCCTCGTCTTCGGCGGCGATAGCGCTAGTATTGCGAATATTACGCAAAGCCTGCCTAGCCGGATCGTCTAATCTTGGCGTTACGGTGAGCACAGACTCCGGTAGAGAGGGGAGAATTGGCTGCAAACTGAAGAACGGATCGTGCGGCATAGCGAAGACGCTTGGACGGAGCTGAGGCTGCGATTGCAGCATGGAACGGATGAAGGCGGCCACGACCGGGTTCAAGCTGCTGGGAATCTGCGGCCGGATTGGAAGAAGGAGTGAAATTTTTAATGATTTTACACCTATATGTATCGAAAAGAATGTAGCAATTGAAATTTGTCAACTTGATAATAGCATGTACGCAATTTATGACGACGATGAATTCAATCAATGCCGTTGTACATCATGTGTAGTCTGGAAGTCTGGGTGTTTCTGTGTGTCCCTGTCTGTCTGTCTGCCTCTCTGTCTGTCTGCCTCACTGTCTGTCTGTCTGTCTGTCTGTCTGTCTGTCTGTCTGTTTGTCTGTCTGGGGAGCTTCTGTGTGTCCCTGTCTGTCTGTCTGCCTCTCTGTCTGTCTGTCTGTCTGTCTGTCTGTCTGTCTGTTTGTCTGTCTGTCTGTTTGTCTGTCTGGGGAGCTTCTGTGTGTCCCTGTCTGTATGTAAAAATATTAAAAACTCATAATATATTAGTCTGACCTTAAAATTATTATTCTTAATCCGAACGTAGGTCTCCTTGAGCGAAGGCGATTCAAATGGCGGCCTGCCTACAACTAGGGTGTAGAGAATGCAGCCCAGAGACCAGACGTCCACCTCAAAGCTGTGACCCTGCTTGTTAAGCACCTCCGGGGCCAGGTAATTAGGCGTGCCGCACATTGTCTTCTTCTGTTCGCCGTCTCTGTTGACCTGCGTAGCCAGGCCAAAGTCGCCGATTTTCACCTGGATTGGGATATTTTTAACAGGTTAGCGACTGCCGAAAAAAACTGTTTTCAGACGCCAGTAAATCTCTCCAACCTATTTCTAATCCTATTTTTCTAACACTGGTTCCACTACGGCAACCTTATCCCCTTCACAATCAATCCATCATTAACTTATTACGTAATCAAAAAATACTTCTTTAACACCGACTCTACCTCTCAACCTACTTTCCCAACACCAACTCTACCTCTCAACCTACTTTCCCAACACCGACTCTACCTCTTAACCTACTTCCCGAACAGACTCTACCTCAACCTACTTTTTAAACGGACTCTACCTTTCAACCTACTTTTTCAACACTGACTCTACCTCCTCAAACTACTTTTCCTAACACTTACTCTATCTCTCAACCTACTTTCCCAACACTAAAAATCTACCTGTCAACCTTCTTCCCTAACACTTACTCCCTTCTTCTCCAACACTGGCCCTACTACTCAACCTTCTTCACATAACACATACTTTACCTCTCAACCTACTTTCCCAACAAAAAGTCTACCTCTTAACCTACTTTTTAACACTGACAACACTGACCCTACTTCTCAACCTACTTTTTAAACACTGATCCTACTACTCAACCTACTTCCCCTAACACTTACTTTACCTCTTAACCTACTTCTCTAAAATATAAAACCTACAACATAACCTACTTTTCTCAAGCAACAGCACTGCATCACAATTTACTTTTCTACCATCTGAATATATACTCCTAACGCAACTTTCAATATTTCAACTTACTCACCCATAGTTTAGAATTGAGAAACACGTTTCCCAGTTTGAGATCGCGGTGAATAATCTTGTTGCTATGCAGATACTGGCAGCCGCTGACAATCTGTCTCATAAAGTACTGAGCCTCAGGCACAGTGACCAGCTTTCGCCTACGATGCAGCTCCATCAGGGAACGCCTTGAGCACAGCTCCAACAAGATGTACATGTTTTCCTGATCGGCAAAACTATCGTAGAACTTCACCAAATGTTCGTGCGACAATTTCCGATGAATCTCGATCTCCTGAATCATCTTCTCTTTCTGCGAGTCTTTAACTAGAAGCTTTTTGGACACGATCTTGCAAGCCAGGGTGCGGCAGTCGCTAGCATCTGAGCTAGTCACCTCGTAGCAGAAAGCGAAACCGCCTTTGCCAAGAAATTTGCCGCAATTGTAAGAAATTCTACTTTGTGAGTTCACAATCACGGCCGGAATTGTGGGATTCTTAGCCCGCTGTGCTGCTGCGGCATCCGCATTAGCCGGTACTGCCTTTGATGTGATTGGCATTGCTGCTTTCATTTTACTGCTTTTAGTAGGATAATATCAGCTTGAACTTTGGATTACTTGTTGGAAATTTAAATCTGTGCCAGGGGGCAGCAATGTATAGGATTTTTTTATAAATTGGATTTTAGTTGAAACGCTTGGGCTGTACAACCCAGCACTTGTGCACACAAAACATTGGCTAGGGGTGAGAGGGGCTTGTTGTGCATAGTCCATATGAATGAGAATCAATCCTTTAAGACAGAATGTACATGCCTGAATATTAGAAAGTCAGGGCCACTGTTGACTCCATGTAAGAGACTCAGTACATGTTTATTCAGTATTGGCGCACTTGTAGTGTGCTCAGTAATCAGTAGAATGGGCAGAACTACCTTAGCACTAGTTAAACTTAAAGTTTAGAGTAGGATCCACACTGAGGTTTGTTTAGGGTTTAGGTTCTGGCCAAGATTTTGGTATTCAATTTATATAGACAGTCTAATTGTGACAATTTAATTTAATGGACATTTAATCTGGTATTCCTACCCCAAAAGAAAATAAATAAATATACTTAATGCATTAGCAGGAAAAATAATAAAATAAATATTTAATAAATTTTGGAACACAATATATAGATACTATAGATACATTGACAAGGATATATGGCTAACTTTGACCCTAGGAACATATCTACATAGGATCATAGAAATGCAATTTTATAGTTCATTTAAGTTTCTTTTCTTAATTTCTTTTTGAAATTGACAACTTCTCAGTTTGACATATCACTAATATCATTAATGTAGAAATCAATTTTTCAAAATAAAGACATTTACTTGACTATTGATTAAGCTTTTAGAATTAACCTTTCTGCTAACCCTAAAGTAAGTATTTGGGCTTGTTATAACAGCTAGTAAAATATAATTAAAAATGATTAGATTTTTCTTATTTCTGAATATTTATTAAGAATACTGCTTAGGAAATCCTTGTATTCTTGGGAATCCCTAGGGGTCCCAGTTTAGGGCCCCAACATAAGTATGAGAGGCACCAATCTTTTAAGCTAGAGGGCACAAAAACATGTGAAGGGGCAAAAAACCAAGATTAGAGGCACAAAAAATGCATGTAAAGAGGTGAAAAATCAAACCTAAAGGTGAAAACTTAGTTTTTAGGAAGTGCAATTTTGATTGCAATATGTTTCATTAAGCTATTTTGAAAGGAAAGGGAGTAGCTACTTTTTTGGGAACTTTAATATTATCATTTTTTGCCATTTTATTTTTTTATAGCACCTTGGGATATAGCACTTGTGATTTAGATATATAGAATATTAGAAGATAAAGAGCATACCATCTTCAAATAAAAACTATTTTTATATTGATTGTTTTTAAGATAGCATAAATAGACTAAAGAAAAATTACATTATACTCTATAATATATTATGAAATTTGGATATCTGCTTTTAAAGCCCCAAATTTCATGATTTTTATCACCTACAAGATAAACAGACTTGAAAAAAATTATAGCTACAGATCAAAACGATTTTTTCAAATTTGCAAAAAAATGACACTTGGATCTCCATAGTATATTAAATTGATATTCAATTTTAAGTACTTTTGCTTGCTCTCTATCGTTAGAAATTGACATGCAATACTTCACCTAAGCACTAAGTGATTATCATAACTGAAACCAAACTCAAAGCTCTCTTTCAAGCATTCTTTCATTTTAAGGAAGTCAGTTTGGTTCCCTTGTTTACTAGAAGTTTTCTATTTTATGTTTTATGTTTGTACTTTTATGTTTTCTATTTCATTTACTAGAAGGCATTTTTATCTAGTAGCAATTAATGTATCAACTAGAAATGTTTATCTTTTTAACTCCTTTACCATTTAATATCCATTAGCAGAAATGTGTTGCCCCAAATTGTAGAAAATGGAAGTAAGAAGCTTTTCTTTTTAACCTATGACTTTAGATAAGACAATTATAATTATAAGAATACACATCCATATAAGCTTTTCTGAATCTGGTTTTCTATATCTGGTACCAAAACATCTGTAAGTATTTTTCACTCAAAGAATTTAAGAAAATACTACTTTTGCAATGGCAGTGCTCCATACACTAAGAAAGACAATTCTTTCAGATGTGGTACCTTTGTCTACTTATTTGCCAAAGGCATAATTCTTAGTAGGGAGCTACACTATAAGTGGCAAGCAAAGACTTTTTGAATAGATGCACTGTTACATATAATATAGAAAATAATCAGCAACAATTCCATTCATAGTAGCTAATCAAGGTTTTTGTGCTATTTGTCAAGCAGAAAAGCTACCAAAAGCAGTTAGTATAGCAACAATTGATTGAGTGAGTTGTAAAATTTGTTTATATGCTTATACATATAAATACCTCTCTGCCAAATAACTATCCATATGCACTCACTTTTATTTTTATCTCTAGTATATGCACTACTAATAGATCAAGTGTTTTTCTTGTCTTGACTAGATCCACTGCATCTATGTATCTATAATGCAAGAAAAGGCAAACTTCTGCTGTTTAATCGGCATTAATTTACTCAATTGATTGACAAATAGCATACAATTCCATGGCTTAACTTTGTGCAGCAAGATGCATGACACATGAAATTTTGATATATGTGGTAGGCCGGTCTACCACTGGGGTTTGGCAGCAGTTGGTAGCAATGCAATGCCTCCCATTGGTGGACTGCTTGACATCATCCAACTGTTCCTTTGATTGATGTTTCCCATTCCCCTGGTTGATCCTACCATTGTTCCCCCAGCTAGTCTTTTCCCTGGTCCCATCCTTGTTTTAACATGTTTTGCCACATATCCACTACTGATTTTATTCTTTTTTCCCTTGTGTATTCCACCCGGTGTTCCCTTTTGTGTCCCACTCCCAGGAATTAGCCGAGTTTTGCATACAAATTTTTGCATGTTTAGTTTTAGTTTTCAACCCCTACCTCCCCCTTACTTTTGTTCTGGTTTTGTTTTGGACCGTAGCTAATCTCTCATTTGCTTAGTGCATAACCTTTATTTATTTCATTAATTGCTCTTGGTACTGTCAAATCTATTCTTGTTATAGCAAACTAATAATTAATAATAATACTTTTAGTAATTCTCAGTAACTTTTTTAACTAGTGCTTATCCAGTGTTGATAATAAAAAGTGACGACAATATTTATTTACTTGTTCCTAATTAAAGCCTTTAGTTTCTATTGAGTCATTTGCCTGCAGGGCATAAAACAACCATTTAGCTTTATCTCAAAGAAAGCTCTAAGGCCCTAGCTAAACGCATCAGTTTGTGCCATTTTTCCAGCTTTACGAGTGCTAAGACAATGTAGGTGGCAATTCAAAGTTGAACTGCCCCACCTAAATTGGTGTCAGCAACCAACCAATTTCAATTTAAATTTTTCTTATTTTTTTTTCTTCTCTACCCCTGGCTTATGTAATTATTTATTTTAATGATTGACACTAAGAGTTAATTGAGGTTTACCAAAATAATTATTTATTTAGTGCAAATAAACTTTCAACTCAATATCAAATGTTACACTATTGTAATAAGACTATAAGGTTTTCTTTAAATAGTTTTTGAGTATAAAGCTTGGTTTCAATTATGGTAATTATTTAAGTGTCTAGGTTAAGTATTGCATGTCAATTTTTACCAATAGAAAGCAAGCAATAAGTAATTGAAATTAAAATAATTGAATACATTGTGGAAATGGAAATATTATTTTTTTCTTGAATAGTTCTAGAACATGAAGCTTTGAGTTCAGTTTCAGTTATGATAATTGCTTAGTGTTGGGATGAGATAAAATACTACATGTTAACTTTCAATTATAAAGAGCAAGCAGAAGCATTTGAAATAAAATATCAATCTAATATAATATAGAAAAAATAAGAATATAAGTTTTTTTGCAAATTGTAAAAACTCTTTCTAATATATATATATATATATATATGATAGGCCTAGGCATAATTTTTTTAAAGTCTGTTTATCTTGTAGATGATATTTTTTTATAAAAATCCCAATATTTGATACATTAAAAGCAAAGATTTTTGTTATTTCTAAATATCAATCTTGCATATTGTTTAGGAAATCCCTGCATTTGGGGGGGGGGGGTCAGGGTCCCAGTTTGGGGCACTAACATAAATATGAAAAGCACTAAGTTTTAAGCTAAAGGGTAGGCCTACAAAACCTAATCAGCCTAACCTTGAGAAAAGAATTTCTTTATTATATAGACAAAGCTACATGCTTAATAAAGAAAGTAAACTTAAAAACATTGGCTATAGCAAAAAAAGTATTCTTATAAATACTTACAATTACAACCCCTTTATGCATTTTATTAGGTTAGGCTAACTTCTATAGGTAGGCCTATTATATTTACAAAGGTTCTGGCTATTTTGGTCAAGTAGACCTATTAGATTTGTTTGATGATATACCATGTTCATAGTTCAGATTATATATATTAGAATATGCTAGGTTTAATGCCAAAAAAATCATTTGTATACTAGGTTTGTGCATCAATTTAAAAAATTGTCGTTTGACACAATGTATTTGCTATGTCATATATACCAGGATTACACTGAAATGGTAAGACCCTTGTTGTATGCCAAGAAATCCCAATAGGCCTATATATATATATCACTTTCCAAACTATGGATAACATATAAGATCTAGGCCTTAAGGATATAAAAAGCTATGGATGAGATGTTTTAGGTCCTAGAGAAAAGTCCCAATAAGCCTAGAATCTTTTGAGCCAAGCTCAGTAGAGTAGGCCTAATAGGCCTTTGGCCTAACAATAAATGTCAAATAGTCAAGTTGAGCTTGATGCTTGAGTAGCTTAGTTTATTATTATTAATGCCATAATGGCTATTATTCAACTATATGCAGATGTAGTAGGGCCTATATTCTGCCTATTCATAACTTATAAATAGCGTAAGCTGGGTTTTTGGGCCATATGGGGTTTTTTAGCCCCTTGAAAATCTTATTGGCAATTGGATTTTTGGCATCAAATGCCAATCTAGCAACTTCATTTTTCCCATGCCAGTTGCCAATTTCAAAAAAATTATTTTGTAAATGTAATAAAAGTGCAATATAAATCAATATGATGGATAATGATGGAATTGTTAGGCCCCCTAGTTTGTTAGGCCTATTGTTTGCAGCATAGATAGGCCCCCCTAGGCCTAGCAATCTTAGAATTGAGAGAACAAATTTCTGCTTCTCAAACATAGCCTTGGAAATATCCATCCTCAAGAATTTGGCTAGTTGCCAATTTGCAACCGAAAATAGCCATTGGCAACTGGATTTTGAGCCCCTAGGGCCAGTTGGCAACTGAGTCTGGATTTCCAATCTTTAAAAAACCCAGAGTGTCGGTACTGTCAATCAGAATGGGCATAAACCAAGCCACCAAGTTCTAAATTCTAATAAGAGATGGTTAGACACACGGAAACAGCACGGGACTGTTTGGCCTAGTCCTACTCCTACAGGGCTACAGCCTACAGGCTTCTACTATAAGATTATAATAAGGTACACTGTCACTATTTTAGGCATTACACCCAAATCTGTTTACTTTATGCAAGGCCTAGGGCTAGGGCTAAGCCTAAGCCTAGGGCTTCCAGTAGCCCGTTATGATTCTTCAATAAGAAAATTACGCGAAATTTGTGCAATATACAAAATTTAACGATACAATAGTTTTCGTTTGTACAGTGCAATCATGATGCGATCTTGAAATCAACAGCTGGCAATAGTGCAGTTTCGTTCGCGAAATTATTTTTCGTTTGAATTTGAAAGTTCGAAGCCAGAAAACAATAACAACGATGTTTTAAACCATTCTAGCGACTGTGCCAGAGGCCAGAGCTCAATTCTGCTCTGGCAACAGCTCAATCCATCGACCCGTGCTTAATTTATGTAGTTTAAAAATCGCGACAGTACGTTAATACAAGTCACTCAGTAGTAGTTCACAACCTCACTACCTTAAAACTCAGAAAAAGGTATCCCGGGGACTTCTCCAAGTAAATATAACATTAGAGGTACTTGTTCAGTTTATGAATCAAATGCTACCTTACAATGTTTCAAAACCCTTAGTGCATTCACATGGCCGCCTGCTGGAAGTCCTTTAAATTGTGTTCGTGTTACAGAATTGAGTTTAATGATCAAAGAAATGTAAGCTGTGGTTAAATAAACTTCAATTTCCATGGGATGGTCGTGCATCCAGTCTGCAGGGCCGCAGACATCTGAGAAGATCGAATTGTTGCCATCTGGGCCATCCAGTCCGTGGCAGTCTGTGGCCGGTCATCGAACTACAATTGAATCACTTTAAATGGGACGCGGATTGAATGACCATCAAAAAACAAGTCAGTATAGCTTTCTGAAAAGTCAGGTCGGGCGTCCGGTGCTCTAAGTCCGGTGCCATATTCGAAATCTCAGTCGTCGTTGGATGAAAAACTCAAAAAATTACCACATGAAAATTGTTTTACATAGCCGGGAAACTATAGGATTGCCGACAGTTTATCTATTTTAGGTGACTGGAATTGAGATTTCATTAATTTATAGTGATGAGGACGCACTTTTTTCCAAACTTCACGCTCGCACGTGGGCTCCAAACTTACTAGCCTACCTAACAACAGGCTATAATGGGCATATATTTTCTTCTCTTTATGTAATTTTCCTAGAATTCATACTAGTTATATGATTTTGCCATACTTGCAGTTATAATAACATAGGTGCGACTTTAGGGTCATAATTCATTGCTTTCGAGCTGGCCTGACAGCCACCTGCGCCTCACTCAATGCTGTGACTGACGCCATATGGTCTGAGAGGATGCGGGCTGTAGCTTTTTTCTCATCATTTTGACAGGCCATCAAGATTTATGAGGTCAATTGTTCGTGTTTACTCAAGCGTGTGACAGCTTTGACAGCCATGCGTTTTACCCCTAAAAGTACGTTGGGATTAGCGATTAGCGATTTCTCTTCATTATCTTCACTTTCTACTTAATAATTAAGAGCTTCTAATGTATATTTTTTCATTAATTTTTGTCATTCCTACGCGAAAGGTCATAAATCATTATATAGCAATTTGGAGTGATTTATCAGAAATCAGAAAGCCAATTCAGCTCAGCCAATCAGAAAATTCGGCGTGCGTTATAACAAATCGGCTCATGCAGCAATCAGAATCGGGGTGTTCCATTATAACAAATTACGGTCCAGTTGGCGGCTATTTAAACCGGTGTTTTTGGCCCGCTCGGACTCAACTTCCTGCTCCGCCTCCTGGGACTTTGGCCTAACTTAGACCTCCCGGAGCTCGACCGTCGTCTCTTGATCCCCGGATCGCGACTTCCCCCATCATCGTCAAGGACGAATCCCCCCGGTCGTCAGCAGCGAACATCAAGGTTAAGATCATCACCTGCTAGCTATCTGCGAAGATTGTGACATCGGCATTATCCCGGGCCCTAAGAAGAAGCACTAAGCCGATTCGGTCACTGTGGATTACCTGGTCTCCGTCTCCGGCTGTTGAGTTTCTGATTGGTTGGGTGAGAGGCTACCTAGACTTGCTTTATTGGGCGATCCCTTATCTGCCCCCTATTTCAGTAGCTGGATTAGGCGCACACTTTTGCTCATTTTGTTCAGTAGTGCTGTTACTGAGGCAGATATCACTTAATAATAATACTAATAATGTTCTGATACTCCGATCCAATCTGAAGTGTGAAGGGATTTAGTGAGAAGGTTAAATCTGACAGTTATTTTTATCGGTTTTATTTCTTTGTTCGCCGTTGGCTCAGATGAGTTAGTAGGCGCCGGTCGCAGTGGACCAATGGCAAGGCAGTTCTCAGTCGATCAATCTATCGAATCAGTTAGCGAAACTGCCAGTAGTGCAGAATCGGCGTCAGAGATGTACTTTGTGCACTCTAGGTTTGCCAAGCGGCTCGGGTAATGAATCATGCGGCCTCCGAAGTTCGAGTTAGTCTATCATCAGCGCTAGGAGAGGCTAGTTGACTCGTTGAAGGCCGAAAGTACAATTCCTCGTATTTAGCAATGTAATAGTACATGTAGCTACCCCATAGTCTCGCCACTGCAAGAATCCCCTGCACAAGTCCCCTCTGTACCTGCATGGCCAATGCGATCTAGTCCCAGCAGTGTCCCTTATCATCGGCTATGACTTCGAGATTGACAGCAAAAAGACACTAGTTGGCAGGTAAGTGCAAAGCCCCCTCTAGTCGGAAGCCCGATTTCGAAAGTTCCGGTTTGGTGAGCCAGAACGCACGGGCTGGTGGCAGCGGGTTAGTTAATCTGCGGATTAGCTATCTCTACCTTCAAAATTCTACCTGCTTGTCTCTCGCTGTCCCTCTCTTAGCTATAGGACCTAGACTGCTCCCCACACGATCAAGCTACCATGGGGCTCTCGGGCCCTTTTGATTAAAACTTCACAATACGAGGTCATAGCAATCTGACCCACTTCTAATGTTTATATCTCTACTCAGCGCTGTGCTCTCTAATCTGCTCTCTACTCTCTTCTTCAATTCTCTCCTCTCCTCTTCCCTTTTTTTCTCTTCTCTATCATTCTCTCTCCTCTCTTCTCTCCTTATCTCCTCTCTCCACTCTTTTTTTCTCTCCACTACTCTCTGCTCCTTTATTCCCTCTCCTCTTTTCCTTCCTCCGGTCCATAGTCATGCTCATAAGTCCACTATCTGGCCTTTGAGGTAGAAAGTTTGCAGACCCCTGCCTTAAATGGTTACAGAAACTGATTTTAAAAAAACCAAAATCGCACAAAGAGTTTCACAGATCTCATTACATATTGTATACATATACCTCAGCACAGTCATTTGCATGATGGGAAATGGAATTATAAGGTGTTATTCAACGTACTGTCGGCTATGGAGATATGCTATTTTGTAGCTAACAATTTGTCCCAGTGTTTAAACTTACAAATTACGCAACACTCGCGGCAACATGCGTACTATAACATGTACACTTAAATCGTTCATTAAAATGTTTAATCCAGTTAAACTATTAATGCAGGGGCCTCGCCACTGGAAGAGGGACAGGGGGGACATGTCCCCCAGTAAAAGTTATATGGGGGGACATGTCAATGATTTGTCACCCCCACCCCACCTTTCTTGCCCTGTTATGAAAATCAATAATTTTGCTTCAGGGCAACAAAGTAGCGCCTTCAGCACCAAAATGGTGCCTGTACGGCGCCAACACGATCGCTGAAAACACCGTTTCTGAGAATAATGTACATTTAGGAATTTAATCATGTACACGTACATGTAGAATTCTTGGCTTTGTCCCACACCATAAAATCCATGGCGACGCCCCTGCATGAATGAAAGGGAACTGATTTCGCTATTTAAAAGGATCTATACCATCTTTTGGTCTGAATCACTCTACACAACTTCTGAGCCGAATCCATCCGAATCGAGTGACAGCGGGCATTTGGTGTTGAAGTGAAATCTTGCTACAGTGAGTTTCAGGAGCGTCGAACCAATTGAAAGTGTTTACTCCTTTAGCCCAAAGCCTAAAATCGATGGCCACGCCCTCGAATGGGCGCAATTGTCAAGTACATGTGACACAAGTCATCTGTACATGTACGAGTACGTTCGTACTTACAATAAAATCCGTACATTTTCAGGAGCACCAGAGGCTCAAAACTTCATCGGAAGGTACATACATGTACGAGCGTACACATTCATAATTTTCCAATCTTAGGTGCGATAAGTTCACGTGAGAATGGGCCGTAATTTGTAAATTAAAATATTTACTTGATGAGATAAATAAAGAGGTATTAGTCTTTACAAATATTTCCATTTTTAATCCAACGTCCTGCTAAAGATCTTCGTTACGTCATATGAACAAAATTAGACAGGACAGTAGCGAAAAAGCGCGCTGGCATGAGAAGAGCAAGAATAAAAGTTAAACCTATAAGTATGGACGAAAAATAAATTCTGGGGACAAAAACTCTGATTTTTTAAAAAAAATGGTGAGCTTTTAGGAAGGATGTTTGGAAATACGCTCGTAATAAAGGATTTAAAGCATATGAAACTATAAGAGGAATTAATTTGGTTAAAAGTGGCCAACGTACAGATGCAGACTTCGAATAAACAGGTAGAAAACTCAGGGATATTGTTACGTTAAATTTTACGCTCTCGGTTCATTTAGGATTTAGGAATTTGTGCTTGAGCAGCTCCGACGTGTCTGCTCGCTTCTTCGGATCCCTCACAATGCACCTTAGATAAAACTCCTTGAGGCCAACCGAGAAATTCCCTTCAATTTGAGGCATCTCCCTTTTCTTGTCGACCATCACTAAGGGAATTCGAAAACCGGGCACGCTGGAATTCGGAGGCTTCATGTGCGTCATCTCGAACACAGTGCAGCCGAACGCCCACACGTCAGTCTTGATGGAGTAAGGGATCGATGTTCCGTCTTCGTCCATGAACAGCTCGGGAGCCATGAAGTGCCAGGTGCCTTTTGCCTGATTGCCGGTCGTAAGGCCGCAGGTGCCCATAAATTCCTTGGCTAGACCGAAGTCAATTAGCTTGATGACGCCATCGTGGGTGAGCATGATGTTGGAACACTTTATGTCCCTGTGCAGGATAGGTCCCTGCGGCTGACAATGCAGGAAATTAAGACCGCTGCAAATCTGCAATGTTAATATGGGCATCAAATGATCAATTGGAGTAGCGAATTTTAAGTTCACATTCAGCGAATTTGAAATTTACCTGTCTTGAGAAATCCATCACGCCTGACTCTTCAATTGGTTTCTCGTTCTGTTTCATCAGATCAAGGAGGCTGAGGCCGGAGATGAGCTCAGTGAAGATGCAGAAACCGTCGGATGTGACTTCACACTTGAGGAACAGTACAATGTTGGGATGCTTGACTGTCTTGAGTATCTCGATGCCTCTCTGCTCCAGCTTTAATTCGTTCTTCTCTCTCCAGGCGTCGCCGCTAACTGGAATAACCTTGACGGCCACGGTCTGGTACCGGTCAGTGAGGGCTTTGAAGACTTTGCTGAAACCGCCCGCGCCTAAGAGCTGCGGTTTGTCGTCCTGTTTCACGAAGCTCCAGGAAGTGAATCCCGGATCCAGCGGCTTTGAGACTCTGTGAATTATCAATAATATTTTATACTAAAGAGACTAAAGAGAATTATGCAACAGTGTTAGGCCGATTCCTTTGGTTCCTGAGCACGGCACATTTGCACAAAGGGTATACAGAAGTTCTTACTGTGCATTGTATTACATGTACAAGCCCCGGACCCTACTTGGAGATTGTTTATTAACCTAACAACGAGTAGCATCAAACTAAACTCACAAGCTTGGCGAGCTTTCAAATGTGTTGGTATCACCTAGCGTTTGGGAAGCTGGTGGCTCCGGCTTCGGTTTAACGACAGGTTGCGGAGGCGTCGGTTGAGCAGCTGGTAGCTCAAACCTTGGTTTAACAGCTGGTTTTGGAGGCGTCGGTTGAGTAGCTGATGACTCAAACCTTGGTTGAACGGCTGGTTGCGGAGGCAATGTTTGAGCAGCTGGTGGCTCAAACCTTGGTTTCACGGCTGGTTGCGGAGGCAACGTTTGAGCAGCTGGTGGCTGGTCAGCAGGTGGCGGCGTGGGCAACGGACGGGCAGCGAGCTGCGGAGGCTGAAGCAGAGAAGCTCCCGGCTGCCACTTTTGGCTGGCAATCCACTCCCGCTTACTGCTCTTCCATGGATTATTGCTGCCCTTCTCCACCCAGTCAATCAGTGTTTCACCTTTGTTATTTCTTAAGCTGAACATCTCGGAGCCGAGGTGACTAGCAAGAAACTGAAGCGACTCCACCGGCTGCAGCATCGCGGCCCAATGGACGGCTGTGTTACCTTCATCGTCAGGAATTGTGAGGCAGTCAGTGCCAAGCCTCTCAACTAGCCACCGGAGCGATGCATTCGTTTTGGTATTCTTAGCAGCAAAATGAGCCGCTTTATTTCCCAACACTTCAAAGAAATTGAGGCCGAGAAATTCTCTGGAGAACTCCAACCACGAGTCGTCTTTGAACCATGCCATCAGATGAATGGGAGTCCAACCGTTGCTGTTCCTGCAGGTCAGACAGCTCTCTCCAAGTTTTTCTGTCAGCGCCTTGAGGCACTCCAGGCTAACTGACCATCTGGCTACGTGATGGCTCACTGACTGCTTCAATCCGCGATATTTGAACTCAATGTTGCTATCGAGTCGAGCGCACAGTCGCTCCAGTTCCCTGCTGTTTTCAACTTCAAACGCTGCTCTTATCTTTCGTTTGGTAAAGTAGCTCATTGCGTTGACTCCACTGTTTACAGCTAGTTGGTTTAGTTTGAGGTTTAGCGTTACTTCAAAAAACTCTGAATTATGTATATAAGCTTCTTCTGTAGCAATACGGATGCTATACATCGAACCTGCTGCTGTAAATGTCTCTCCTACTGCACTGAGCACTGTACACTTGTGAGCAAGCAGGGCAGGCAATGCGAGCGCTTCTGTATGTCGTTTCCGAGGTTCTATTCAACCTGAGATGAAAAAACAGAGACGAAATTTGATAGAGAGAGAAGAAAGTAGCTCGTAAAAAATACATTCCATTGTTTTTTTCGAGACAGAGACTCTGCAACCTTCTTGCGCTCTGGTTGCTTAACGTAAACATCACTTGCTCGACAAGAGTTTTTTTAGCCTTTTCGAGCTACAAATGTGTTTAGAAAAACTGAAGGCATTATAGAAAGAGCGAATGGTTTTCATATCAGAGTTTGCCTACAAAAATATCTTTGATGGCTGCAGCTACATGTATCTGCAGTTATATAGAGTCTGTTACAGAGCCTACTACAGAAACTGCTACAGAGTATTTTAACAGTCTGAAAGAGCTCCTTCAGCTGTGACTATTTCTGTATCTGGCTTAATCAGAGGATAATCGAACATACTTTTAACATAATCGAAGACACTTCTACTTAAAATAAGGATGTGATTTTGGTTTTAAGGTTATATAACCTAAATTTAGATTTTCTCATCAGAGAAAATTTCCCTGTCCCCATGACGTTTACCTCCATGACCTCTGTCCTCATGACCCCCTTCCCCATGACCTCTGTCTCTATGACCCGTTTCACATGACTCCTACCCCGATGATCTCTGTCCTCGTGACCCTTTTCCTTATGACCTCTGTCCCGGTAACAATAGATTTCAAATAATAAAAATTCTTAATTATCTGAGCTGCTGCAGATGCAGTTCTCAAGACGACAGCACAGCTCTGCAACAATCAGCTCTGGCGTGAGCGCATCCGACTGTTCACACGCAGCCCATTCTCACCATTTCTGCAGCATGAGTTTTCATTCATTTCACAATGTCTCAAAAAGCACTCCCAGTTCTCCATCGGCAGCTCAAGCCACACAATCTCACTGCACACCGAGGCCCTACAGCTTCCATTCTCAACTGAAATCAACCGGCACCCCATTGGATAGGAGACAGCCAGCCAATCACAGCTCAGCCAGAGACAAGCACAGCTGACTTGACTCTGATTGGCTGGTCTGAGACTGCAGCTCTCAGGCCACCAGCATAAAGACGGTCCAACGAGCTGTCTCAGCACTGGTGACGTATTAAGCCTGGCCTAAGCCTCACCTTGGATGACGTGCTGGGCGAGAGTCTGGAGTGAAAGGCTGCTGAGTCTCTCCGACGCTTGTCCGGTAGTTGTGGTCGGGCCGAATGAATTCCTGCAACTGCAATTCAGACACTCAAGCTTTTTGTTCGCAACATACTACTGTTGCGCTTAAATGCAGCAGTAGCACCTGCAAAAATTATTTAAGTGGCAAAAGGTATTAAGTAAAGAAATTGATCGTTGTTCAGCAGTAGACAATTTTGAAACGTCAATATGAACCCTCGAGATAAGTTTGCCGACACAGACATACTTACCCAAGGTGCACTGCCCTGAGAATGAGTACACTCCTATGCCTTCTTTAGAAACTTCCTGGGGAGCCGTGAAACTGAAACACCCTGCAAGAAGTTTATCACAATAAATAGCTACTTGATCCAACCTAAACAGCAGACTTCTGAGTATTGTTCTCTAGCTGCTCAGGTGTCATCATGTGCGCCCTCGATTAAATTTATGAGTATCCTTTGGTAAGGAAAGCTTAAATAAAGCTGGACTCTTTTTTATGGCTTGTGGCCACATGCCGGTATGTTGATGTGTCAGCAGCATATAGTACTCAGTGTCCCCATGCAAATCACAAGATGTGATCTGTCAGCAGCATTAACGTCCGTGATTTTCTAACCCCACTGGACAAGCAGGTTATTATACAAATGCTGGCAATAGAAAATTGCTTCGAGTTGAATTTAACTCTACACGATGCTAATTGAACACACCATAGTGCTTAGGATGCATCCACGCCAACCAAACTCGAACAGAGCTCCATCAGGTGCACACTGATATTTCGATCCGCCACGCTCTGAAGGCCTCGTCCACCGAAATCTGAATTCTATACGGGATTTTTCGGGAAGTTTCTGTAATTCTCAGGATCTCTCTACTCCATTCAGTCTCGTAGCTTTGAGTCCTGTAACAGCGTGTCGAAATCTGTGATTGTTTCTATTGATTTTCAAACTCGCGCGCACTCGTCATTCATTGAAGGTTTCGACCGTAGAAGTTAATAATTGAATTTCCAAATTCATGTATGGAGGGGAGTTTGTTTTTATTGAAAGTTCCGCAAGTTTTAAGATTTTTCGGTGCATAGAAAGTGTTAGTTTGTTTAAATCAAGGACTTCTTAAAACGCAGGACGTTACAATCGCGAATTTTTTAAAGTTGGGGGTAAAATGGAGTAGTAAATCAGGCTTGTAGTTTTACGAGCTATTATTCAGCAACAAACAAAAATGTTCACCCTCTTTTTGGAAGAATTTCGTCCCTCAGTTGAGTGACGACAAAATCAATTCAACAGTTCGACCTCAGACTAATGGTCAATGGGTAGTTGAAGGGTGGGACGCTTGCTGAGAACAAGTCCATTGGACAAGAGAGTCTATGTTTGAGGAAGAAGCGATTTCAGAACAGTCTATTCACATGTTAGTTCACAAAATTCTGCCGAGAATAGAGTAGACATTTAGTCTGTTGCTGAGTATATATATACATTTCCCTTGTTCCTTATATATGTCTGTCTAGTCTTACTATGGTCATAATGGAACTCTATGGTCATAATAGCTCGTAGGCATGAGTTTCCGCGGGCAAAACTGACTGCAGTTTTGGCAAATTGGAAATCCCTGCAAAACAGAGAATTAGAAGATATAAGGTATAGTCTAACACATAACTTACGTGGTACAACTTTACAGTCTTGAAAAACTGAAATAAAATCGATGGCAAAAAAATTATGAGCGAACAACCAACCAAGACAACAAGGAAAGAAAATCTAGCACCAGTACAAAAATATTGAGTTGAGCAAAAAATTCTCAGCTGAAACTGTTAAATCATCAGGGCTCTCAAATCTGCTCCTAAAAATTGGTCTAATGAAGTTGACAGCAACTGAATTTGAATAGATTACGAGCTAGATCTAACATCTAAGATAAATCCGAATTTTGACCGGGTAAAATTTATTAATTGCGGTCACCGAAAAGCGACCTAAAGAATCCCAGCTGCAGCTTCCTGCCTGTCAGGAACTCGTGCTCCAGCAGCTTCTGTGCTGAGTTTCTCTCCCTGCGGTCCTTGGCGGTGCAGCGGCTGTAGAAGTCCTGCAGCTCCACTGAGCAGCCCATCGGAAGGGCTGGGGCGCCGTCACTTCTCAGCCTCTCGGGCAGCGTATGTGGCATTTTGTGCTCAGCGAAGGGCCGCCTGCCCGAGGCCATCTGGAAGACCGAGCAGCCGAACGCCCAGACGTCCGACCCTCTGCTGTACCGCGGGCTGTCCGACTCTTCCGGTGCCAGCAGCTCCGGAGCCAAGAAGTTTAGAGTGCCTTTGGGGGTTGCTCTGGAGTCCGATATGTAACTGACTGACTGCTCCAGCTTGATTGACAGGCCGAAGTCGATCAGTTTGATTCGCGTGTTGTCAGCGCAAACAATCATGTTCGAGCAGTTGATGTCTCTGTGGATCACGGGCGGCTGCTGGCTGTGCAGGTAGTGCAGAGCGCTGCAGATCTGCAAACAGTCGGTTGGTGAGAAGTCATTTTTAAACGAACAGGGAACAGCAGGATCGAGAAGGCACGACGGTCGCTATAAGAGATCGTCTACCGAAAATTAGCGCGAAAAAGAATGGAAGAAAATTTTAACGCTGGCTTCTAAATGATAATCTCGAGTGTCTAAAAGTAAAATAGAGCTGCTTGTACTTATATTGCTTTTTGGGGTTACTCAAGCAATAAGAATTTACAAGTATTTTATGAGCAAACAAAACACTACACACTGAGCAAATGCAGTAGCACGCTGACAGTGAAGTAAAACTTTGAATGCATGTGTTCATAGGTGGGATCCTGGTTCAGCAACTAAGATCAGTTAAAAACGAGTAAGAACTCAAAGATGATCAAAGATGCACCAACACGATTTCAAATCTCACTTTTGGACGCCAGTGTACATTTAGAAGCTCACCTGCTTGCTGAAGTCTCGAATCGTCAACTCGTCCAATGGCCTGTTGTGAATAAACCTCTCCAAGCTTCGGCCGTCTAGCAGCTCCATGAACACAACGACTGTGGCAGGCTTCGGCTGAGCGATGTACAAGAACCTGACGATGTTGGGATGCCGCAGTCGGCACAGGTTTCTCTCGCTCTCAATAGCTCTGTGGATCTCTGTCCTCACAGAGGGCAGCTCATCACCGAGCTGCACAGGTAGATTGAGTGTCTTAGCAGCGCACCTGACGCCTGTGTCAGTGAGCACTTCGTAAACTTCGCCGAAGCCTCCCCTTCCGATGAGGCGAACTGCATGCCATCGCTCCAGATATGGGCATCTACGAGCGTATGATGGGGTTCCGGACAACTTGTAAATTATAAAGAAACGCTAGATCGATCAGATTATCTTTTAAAAGTTTTAGGAAGCCCCTCATTTAATAGATTTACACTACAAAACTTTAGTAGCTAGCCGCCTGGCTTAAAACATAGCTACCCGTATTATATCTAGAAGCAAACCAACTACCAGTATTTCGTCAATACTCCAAGCAGATCAACTCACCCTTCTGTCAAGCGGTCCAGCAGCTGCACCAACTCTAAATTTTGATGTTGCTCCGCTAGCTGCGTACAAGTCAGACCTTGACCGTCTCGATGACTCGGATCTGCTCCTTTGAGTAACAAAATCCTTGCAGCAGTCAAATGACCCGCTTCGCAAGCTCGTGACAGAGCGGTCCGACTCTGACTATCTACGGAATTCACTGATGCACCGAGATCCAACAGTTTCTCAATAAGTTCATGATAATTTCCATCTGCTGCCAGCATGAGAGCAGTGGCTCCCGTGCTGTCTGGCAAATCGACATACTCTCTGCTGAATGTCTCGTCATTGGTCAGTCTTACGGAAAGAGTGATATGCCGCTCAGAGATACAGAGATGGAGCATCTGCGTGATCTGAGCTGGCTGCATTCTAGACTGTACTGGAGACAGAGTGTCAGTTAAAAAAGAGTTCATGCCCTCAGTAGCCAGCGAGGCAATGAAGCTCAGGATGGGGCCAGATTCTAAGAGCCAGTCAGGCTCGAGACCAAGAAAAGCAACGATGTTTTCTTGATGGAGACGAGAGCAGGCCATGACTGCGCATCTGCGACGAAAAAGTAGTTTTGATTCCGGGCTTTGAATGCACTTTAGAACCTGTTTGATAACATGCAACTTTCGAGACTCTTCAGAAGATTCAACTGTCTCAATGCAGAAGTTAACGGTAAGATCTTGGTCAGAAACTGTTTTTATAAGAAATTCGACACCTTCCCATCGACTTTTGTCGGCAGCAGCTTTTGCTGCTTCAATGCAGCAGTAGTCTTTCGTAGCTTGGTCAGCGACTTCCTGCACAAGCAACATAGCAACTTCGAAATGACACTTTTTTGCCGCAAACTCCACTACTTTTTTGCAGCACTGATCTTTCACGGTTTGATCCGGGATTTTCTCCAACAGAATTTTAACTACTTTCAGCTCATCTTTATTTTCGTTTTGAGCAGGGTTTGCGACCGCAGTGGACTGAGCACCTCCGGTTTTTTTAGCTATTGTATCTATCAGGAATGACACCACCTCCCACTGATTCGATTGGTCGCCAATAGCATCAGAGACTGCATCAGGCATATGTTGTGCAGTTAAAGGGTCATTTGATATCTTCAATTGAGCCAGTTGTTGTTCAGTATCGTCTGTCTTCTGAAAATAATCGAGTGTCTGCCGTCTCTCTTCCTGCATTTCACGGAAATTACATTGCTCCCAGACTTGTCTCACTTGACTAAATGTAGCCCGGTTTTCCGGGTTGACTTGAGCAGTCATGCGCATAATCTCTATAGCTTTGTCCCGCTCTTGAGATGGCTCAGGATTGCAACCAATGATCCTTCCTTGAAAGCTGTCAAAGTGTTTCCCCTCCAGCACCATCCTTTTATAATCATCCTTGGCACCTTCATCACTGAAGCATTCTCTGACAGAAAACTCAGCAAGAACCTCAACTACTAGGATTCCGTAGAGATATCGATCTCCGTATTTATCGGGCTGTTTGCAAGTGTCAGCATATAATTCGGGCAATAGACGTTCGAGTCCTCTCTTCTTTTCGAATTCCCACGTGTCAGCTGTCATCACGGAATGAGGCAGACTCTTTGCCAGTCCAAAATCAGATATCTTAAAGAAGCAAAGAGCAGGCCGTTTTATTGCAGACTTTGCTCTATCAAATTACCTGTAAATCAATACTCAAAGCTAAATTACCTTCGAATTCAAATGACAATCGATTAGGATATTGTCAGCGGCCAAGTCTCTGTGAATGATAACCTTCTCTTGGTTCTGTCTTTCTTGAAGGTACTTAAAACCATCGGAAATTTGAAGCATCCATAGGCTTTTAAGGCGAAGACTAGGCCTTTCCTGTAAATTTTTGTGCAAACATGGTGACAGCATGATTCTAATACCCAACCCCAAAGAACATTCAGACATGACAGAAATACCTCCATCCGCAGCCTTTGGATTAGAAGTCGCATGCTACCGTATGGGCAGAACTCCATAGTGTAGCCAGTGATAAGGTCGGTGCTGGATGGTCCAAACGAGGTCAGTATGCGAACGAATGATTCGTGCTGACTAAGTTCTCCCATTGTTTCAACTTCCTTAGCTAGTCTCTTCTTTACCCTGAAGTTGATTTGTTTATAATGAGCGAATAATTTCGGTCTTAGAAACCTAGAGAGTTACTAGCTCTCTTAGAGAGAGAGAGAGAGATACCTACATACCGACAGAACAGTTTTAGTAGGAAATCAGTAAATATTCTGCTGCATCCAAAAAATATTCATTTCCAAAAAGAGTTTCAGAGTTCAATAGAAATCATAACTACGACCATGAAGCATACAACACAATGATATAAAGCATACCAAGTCTCGCTCAGTGGAGTTTCGTCAAGTAATGTTTTAGGAACAAACTTCTCCGCTTCGTTGCCATTCCGGTGCGCCAGCCAACACTTTGCGAAAGCGCCTCGGCCTGAATTGTTTGTAAGATATCTATCTATCTATCTATCTATCTACCTATCTATCTATCTATCTATCTATCTATTCATTCATCTATCTATCTATCTATCTATCTATCTATCTATCTATCTATCTATCTATCTATCTATCTATCTATCTATCTATCTATCGATCTATCTATCTATCTATCTATCTATCTATCTATCTATCTATCTATCTATCTATCTATCTATCTATCTATCTATCTATCTATCTATCTATCTATCTATCTATCTATCTATCTATCTATCTATCTATCTATCTATCTATCTATCTATCTATCTATCTGTCTATCTATCTATCTATCTATCTATCTATCTATCTATCTATCTATCTATCTATCTATCTATCTATCTATCTATCTATCTATCTATCTATCTATCTATCTATCTATCTATCTATCTATCTATCTATCTATCTATCTATCTATCTATCTATCTATCGATCTATCTATCGATCTATCTATCTATCTATCTATCTATCTATCTATCTATCTATCTATCTATCTATCTATCTATCTATCTATCTATCTATCTATCTATCTATCTATCTATCTATCTATCTATCTATCTATCTATCTATCTATCTATCTATCTATCTATCTATCTATCTATCTATCTATCTATCTATCTATTTATCTATCTATCTATCTACGTATCTATTCATCTATTTTCAATATCTATATCGCAAGCCAGTTTTTTCTTACCTATTTCTGTTTGTATTGTAATATGCTACATGTATGCTCGCGCCAGAGTCTTGAGCTATGCGCTCTGGGTTGACGCTGATGTCCTTTTCTTTAGGAACTTTCAAAAGCGTCAATTTTTCTGGATCATACTCTACTCTGAAGATGATTGCCATGGCAATGAGGATATGAAACTTGCATGGTCTAACCACATTGTAAAAAAGAGCAAATACAGTTTAGAAGGATGGATATGATATTAGCCTCGTGGATAAATGATGGTTTGTGAATTCTACGCTTGGAGTTCCGTCCGTAGAAAGGAATTTTTTTAGAATTTGTTTAGAAAAACATTATCATGGCCATTCGGAAACAAAAGGTTATTGACACATTTTGTATTTTTAGGAGATTATCAGATGTTTTAAATCACAACTGGTGTAATACTCGCGTATGAAACCAATAAAATTCAAGTTCTTCCTCTGTAGGAAACCAATCAAAATCAATGAGGAGTCATTTTCTGTCGCCAAACAGTCCACCAAACTTTCTCTTTGAACTTTGCAACCTCTGATTAGTCAGGAACTCGTGCTTCATCAGCTCCTGGGCTGGCAATCTCTTCTTGCATTTGTTGGCGGTGCATCGGCGGTAGAAATCCTTCAGCTCTGCTGAGCAGCCTTCAGGCAGAGCGGGTGCTCCACTGCTTCTCAGTCGCTCCGGCAGAGTCCAGCTGTTCTTGTGCTCAGCAAAAGGCCGCCCACCAGTGGCCATCTGGAAGACTGAGCAGCCGAACGCCCAGATGTCCGACTCTCGACTGTACTTTGGAGTGTCGGAATCGTTTGGAGCGAGCAACTCCGGTGCCATGAAGCTTAAAGTGCCTTTGGGCGAAGCAGAGGACGCTGAGATGTGACTGACTGACTGCTCCAATGTGACTGACAAGCCAAAGTCGATTAGTTTAATGAGCATTGTGTTCGTCAGTACAATGATGTTGGCACAGTTGAGATCTCTGTGGATTACAGATGGATCTCGGCTGTGCATGTAGCTCAGGGCGTTGCAGATCTGCAATCATAGAAATTACAGATTATTTAAGTTTATTGCAGTAATCAGATTGTGTCAGAAGTACTTTTTAGAAGTACCTGCTTGCTGAAATCTCGTATTTTGTTTTCATCCAGCGCTGTCTTATTGATAAAAGCTTCCAAGGTTTTTCCGTCCAGCAGCTCCATGAACACAACGACTGTGGCGGGCTCCGTCTTAGCAATGTACAAGAACTTGACAATGTTGTCATGTTGCAGTTGACACAGGTTCTTCTCTCTTGAAACCACTTTTTCGATCGCATTGCTCACCAAGCCCTGTTCTGCACCGAGCTGCAGTGGCAGTCTGAGTGTCTTAGCAGCGCACGTGACGCCTCTGTCAGTGTGCACTTTGTGAACTTCGCCGAAGCCTCCCCTTCCGATGAGGCGAACTGGATCCCAGCGCTCCCGAAATGGGCATCTATGATGGGGTTGAGACAATAAATTACGAATGAATAAGTATAAAACATGAACAAAAGGCAGCGCTTTTTACTCGATAATGACAACTGCAGAGAGTTGGGCGGCGAGCGACTGAGCTCCCTGCGGCTGCTGACGCAGTTGGGCAGCGAGTGGCTGAGCTCCCTGCGGCTGCTGACGCAGTTGGATGGCGAGCGACTGAGCTCCCTGCGGCTGCTGACGCAGTTGGGTGGCGAGCGACTGAGCTCCCTGCGGCTGCTGACGCCCGGCAATCCAGGCCTGCTTGCTCTCTCTTCTGCTTGTGTTGGTGTCTTTCTCAATCCAGTCAATAACTGTTTCGTCCTCGCAGTTCTTTAGCTCAAAAATCTCCCATCCAAATTTGGCCAACAAGAACCTTAACGTATTTAGTGACTGATACCTGGCAGAATAATGAATGGCCGAGTTGCCGCGTCTGTCAGTGGCGACAAAGAACTCCTTGCCAAGCTCCGTTGCTATCCACCTTAGCGACGAGCTCGATTCTATGTTCGATTCGTTTGTAGCGGCATAGTGAACCACTGTCCCACCCGAGTTCGCTTGCAACAAGAAGCACTCGTTGCCTAAAATGTTTCGGCAAAGCTCCATCCACGATTCGTTCTTATACCTCGCCGCTAAGTGCACAGGAGTTTCTCCTGTACTGTTTCTGCAAGCCAGACATTCATCTCCGAATTTGTCTACCAGTTTTCTGAGGCAGAGCAGATCAACAGGATGACTGGCCACGTGATGCGCTAATGAAGCATTCAGCGAGTATACCTGGAATTCGACGTTGCTATCGAGTGAATCGTATAAACTTAGCAATTCGTCGCTATCTTTCGCCACCAACGCCGATCGGAGCTTTGCTTCAATTTGCATATTTGATTGTCCAATTTATTAAATCTTTCGCTGCAGTGAATGCTTTTGTTTTTTTATTTTTTTTGTCAAAGATAAATTTATGCTCTTTCTATACCTGTCGCTTCGTTGACAAGCTGACAAAAAGTACCGTGTGGAGCGTACAAAACTTAGAGCGCACGTTTGTGTCTGGCCATCTAGACCCTACAGTGTGAGATGGATAGAGTACGAGTAATAGCAGTATATTTAGTATATAAGATTTAGTATATTTAGAAGATAGTTAATGACGAAAATGATAAAAATGTCCGACCGACGACCCTTTATAACACGGACCTAGCAAAGCGATGAAATGATGTCATGATGCTGTCAAGCAGTGCAGAGTAGTTTTTTTTGTGTAAATTAAGCATTCTTTTTTCTTACACAACATAGGGTTAAAAATGGGGGTAGAAATATTCGTGGAGTAGACAGAAGAATTAGCAGAGAAAAATGAAAAGCTCCATATAGGTTAAGACTGGCTCATATCAATTTCGTACAGTTGTATATTGTCTACAAAAGAAACTATTTTTAGCAAGTAAGCAACAACAGAGAAATGTAATCAATATCACAAAATCAACTCTAACTATCAGCCACAACGAGTGCATATTATTTCTGCTAATAAAAATCTACTTCTTTAAATGTAACTCTTCCGTCAAAAAACACAAAAATTTAATGAAGGAATCTCGCTATTAGTAGTATACCAAGTAAACATCATCGTTGTAGTCGCTTTTGCGTTTTCTTTCAAGGAAAAGTCGTTCGGAGCTTTTTGTGGAAACTTCTTTGATTTTTATTAGGATTTTGTGCCAGAGAAGTAGACTGAAAGGTTGTGAGAGGAGTATGTGGATATAAAAAGATAAATGACCAAAAAATAAAAAATACCCATCTCGAAATTCTTGCTTTTTTGGTTTTGTCCCCTATCCTGAAGTACATGGCGACGCCCCTGATGTACGTATACTATACACGTCGTTTGTATTCCACAATACGAATGTATTGAATTTTAAGCCTCCGCAATACCAGGTAGACAATAGGATGGGGAAATAAATTTACAATTCAGCAACAAACAGTTGCTTCTGTCACGTCGCATCTCCAGACGCTTCATTTAATAGTCCAACTAAGCGCGTGAGGGGTTGAATGCCTCTTCAATCTTATTTTTTTCTCTCTCTTCCCCTGTTCCGAATCCGGGTCAGTCTGAGTCTCAACTTTTTCTACCAAATATAGGGACGTCGTTGCGCGGACATCCGAGAGGCAAGAAAAATCGCGTGGTTTTCGTACTTGAACGAACGTTACTGGCACGCAATCGAGTGCTACTAGGATCTAATGTAATACAAAATACTCGTACGCTCGAGGTACGTCCCAATGTGTGACTTACCGCTGGAAATGTGCACGTAGGCATTTCGCTGTCCGAATGGTAGCCAGCTTCTTCATTTCTGTCAGCTGGAGCCTCGACGCCAGAGCTCTTTCTGTTGATGGCAGGATTGACTGCTACGGCCGCCGCTGTAGCCATCCTGACTGGATGACGGGTAGCATATACAGCTCTCCCATCCCTTCGGTTGTTGCCAAGCAGGCGGAGACTCAAATGCTGGGCAGAGACACGAGTTCGACGTTGCAAATCGAACAGGGTTCGCGTCGAATTGCGTCTGACCGCCCTGAGCCGACAGGCGTAAAGCAGTGGGTTCAAAAGTGTGTACGCGACCATGAGCAGCTCCAGGTAGTGGTCCAGCCTCTCGTGCTTCATCAAACTGTCCAATAGACTCTCGAGTTGGCGCCTGTTTTGAGCATGCAAGAAGTTGGTGGCAAACTGGGCGATGAAGAATGGCAGGAAGAGAGCGTAGAACTGTAGCAGGATGGCGATTGCAGTGAGCACTCCTCGTTTATTGTGCCGCTGCAGGCTCAGCGCTCGGTTGCTCCTGTTAAGCCGCATCACCCGGTAGATGGTGGCGATGATGCGGCTGTAGCAGAAGGTCACCGTGGCGCAGGAGGCAACAAACACCCCCAGGACAATCTGCAGGCTGTTGAAATTCACAGCGCTTCTACCGACACAGCAGAAGGCGGTGTTGAAACCGGCTTCAATTTCTTTACGGCAAATTCTGCGCAAGCTGAACAACTCTTCGTCATCTTGAACAGTTGAATTTGTATTGTCAGCGCTTGTCAGGCGCAATGTCAGGTAGCTGTGGTATAGGACAGGCAGAAGACCCAACACGGCGGAGACAGCCCAGCTACCAACTAACAATCCACGCATGTACCGAACAATAAAAGCGGTTCGATAGGACAGAGCTCGATTAACGAATAGGTATAGATCGACAGCAATCAGGGTCAGAGTGAACAGAGTGACACTATGCGAAGATCGAAGGCTTTCTTGAGTCAGGTAGCTCAGGCAGAAACCTTGAGGTTGCTGCGAGACTTCAGAGGTTGCATTGAGGGACAGTTCCTGTGGGCTGGAAATATTACTAGACAGTCGAATTTTTATCGGGATGTACTTTAAATCAACTCCTAGGCGACTGCTTTCCATGTGCTGCTTGAAGCTTAGGTCCGATATGACCAGCACAGCGGTGACAGCGTCCGTTAGAAGCAGGTGTCTTATCAACAGAAGATTGTAGATGGAGGCGCTGCTGACACAGCGAATGCCGCGCAACACGTAGAAGATCCAGGCGTTCAACAGGACGCTCAGGCTGCACACTGCGAAAGAAGCGTGGCCTAAGATCTCGGGTTCCGAAGCAGTTGAAGCAGACATGGATCTGGGGATACTAATTAATGGGGAAGATTGGTCAGATAATTATATTGGCTTGTATGCGCACTGAAAAAGCATAAATATGACCCATTACCCACTAGTATACTTACCCCTATTGCTGTAGCAGTAACTGCAGTAACTCACAAGGCTTGAAGGAGAAATGGGAAGAATCGTCACGAATCGAGCTAGCGACTATGAAAGGTTTGAGGCTTCTTTGCATCCCTGTCTGGTCTCTCTTTCTTATTCGAAATGAGCTGGTTAGCTAAACCAAGTAATCCCATCTGTCAGCCAATGAGGAAGCTCTAGAAGCTGATGTAGGAGAGAACCAGATCCCTGTTTCCAATTAAATGTAAGCCCCCGTGGATTTTCGGGAGAGATTTTACTTCAAGATTAGGGCTTTTCCTTAGAGTCAGGAAGCCGCTGATGAGGAAGGTACAAGGCGCCACTTTAATGAACTTGAGAATAAAGAAACATTTTTTCTGCAACACAAAAAATCGAAGCTCCTGATTCAGTTGTCATGTGGCAAACTGATAAATCTAAATAGCCTACCAAAATGCAAGCTTCAAAGTTCTTCTGATTATTGCCCGGGTACACTTGCACCGATGAACAGTGACTGCGAATAGCTCTCCGTCAGGTGAGCCCAGCAGTAAATTCTCGCCTCACTCCCCGCTTCTGCGCAAAACCCACCAAATTGCACCCACCTCCCCACCATTTCTTCCCTGACCTTCTCCGTGTACCTAATCCCGACTGGCTTCCTCATGCGTGCCCACCCCGTGTCAGTAACCATCATCAACTTTGAAAATATTGTATCTTCTTTCTTGATTAGACCTTTCGATCGTTGTACGAGTACATGGGGGCTTAATCAGTGGTTCCAAAGAAAAATCAAACAAGCGTGCAATGGGCCTACAAAGTGTGACGATGTCGTTATACTATAATATCTTTTAGTTTCTATCTGATTTTTTAGTGTACTTAAATAGATTTTTTTAATAATTATGGGGGTAGGGGGAAAGCGCTTTAATGTTTTGTTATAGGAAAATTATGTCTATTATTTCATCTACTGTTTTATTATTTTCGTTACCACTTTTTAAAGTTAGTATTGAAGGTTTTAGTGGATCAGTTTTGGCGCGGTTTTGAGTGCGGGTGTTTCGTGTTTTTGGTGTAGGCTCTTCCTCGCTCTCCTCGCGCTCGGCGTGTCTCCTTACCTTAGTCCAGTGATACCAGACAAGGCTATTTGAAATAATTTTGCTCTATAGGCTATAGCGCCAACCAAACCAATGTAGTGAGCCGCTAGTTTATTGTTAGGCGTCGCCCTTGTCAGCCGTTCCCTCGCCCTCCCTTTGGGTTGCTGTCTGCCGCTGGTCAGCTTCCCGCCCTCCTTTCGCTTGCCTGTTGCCCCCGTGTCCTTTCCGCCCTGTTGCGTTTCCGTTCTCAGCCCTCAGTCTCTCGACTGTGGGCTGTCTCTGTTTCGCTCCCGTCCCGTTTTCCCTGTCTTGTGAGCAAGTCACATGACAGTTCTTGCGTTCTTTGAGTCTTAAAGTGCAGTAAACATGTTTACTGCACTCGTTGGCCCTGTTTACCGGGTGAGTCACGTGCTTTCGGACCCTTCCCTTCTCTAAGGAGAGGAGTGACTCATGTTGCTAAAAATAGCAACTGAGTCACAGCCGCGTGTACTCTGGCCGGGGACCTCAAGTGACGTCAGTTCTAAAAATAGAACAAGTCACGAGGTCTTCCGCGCGCTTGTACCCTGCCCAAGACTCTCGAGTGACGTCAGTTCTAAAAATAGAACAAGTCACGAGGTCTGGAGCGTGGGAATTTCCCGGCTATAAATAGGAGCCCTCTCCCCCTTGTTTCCGTCAAGGAGTCTTCCTTCTGTTCAACCTCGAGTTCTACGTCCGCGTGTGACTAAGTCCCGAGTGTCCGAGTCTTTGCGCACATTGATTCTGTTCCTATTGCTCCGACTGAGACCCGACCAAACCAATCCAAGTCTACGAGAGGCTAACTCAGCCCTCCCTGTACCATCCAAGCCCGGCAGGTGCTGCTGACGAGACGCCTTATACGTTGAGCTGCAAATCTGCACGTCGTGCTGTGTTCGTTGACTTCATTATTTCGTTCCGACGGGAAGCTCACCTCACCGAAGGCCGAGACCTGAAGGAACTGGTGGCAGCACTACCTACGCTACTAAAGTTAAGAAGGCTTCTAAGTGAGAGGACGGAGCCCAAGTCACTGCGCTGTACAGCAGGACAACCACAGGTACAACACTGGTGACGCAGCGGTGGGATCCGACTACGACACACCCAAGCCAACCGCTCTTTCGAGAACGACATCGGCCAGTAACTACTACGAGTTCAACATGTTCAACGAACGAGACGAGAGCCGGTGCAGCAGCCGGCTGGATCAGCACATCAGCAGCTCGAGGCCTGCGGCCACGGACGCCGCAGCAGCAGCAGCGATCAACGACTTTGGTCAGCAGCCAACGCCGAGGCAAGGTGCCAGAAGCGACGTGTCCGACGACCCGCCAGACGAGCTTCTGCCAGGCCTGGACAACAGCGGCCGGAACATCACGCACCAAGACGTCAGGACCATGATGGCAGCTCTGCAGCAGCAGATGGAGCGGCCTGTAAGTAAACAAGTTAAAATTGTGAAGTTTACTCCAAGTCAGGACATTCACGTCTGGCTTGCCGCGTTCGAGCAGCGTTGCGAGATGGAGCGCATCGTCGACCCGTTCGAGATGAAGCAACACCTCATCGCGAGTCTTGATTTGGCTACTGCGTATCCTTCCTTGCTTGGTATGAATCTTCCGCGTTTCGCCAGCTACGAGGAGGTCAAGCAGCGTCTTATTGAGCGATTTGCCCGTCATGGTGGTGCTGATGAGTATCGAGAACTGTTGCGACGTCGTCAACAAGGCAAGAATGAGTCAGCAGAAGAGTTCGCTGACGCCCTGAGAACTCTGGGTGAACGTGCATATCCTCGAATGCATCCTGAAGACCGCGAGAAGGAGATTACTGATTAATTTCTTGCTGGTATCCGGACGACTCCAGATCTGCGCGAACGGCTGTACTGGGTTCGCCCGAACAATCTTCTTGCTGCGATTCGAGAGCTACGACGACTAGAAGGCGCCAAAGAATTGGCGCACCGATCTGCTCAACCCCCGGTTAGGATGTTGGACGGGGAGGAGGACGGCGACCCGAAGCCCGACGTCACCGCCCAAGCCTTGCTGACTCTAACCGACTTGATTGAGAAACAGCAGCGAATGCTTGATCACCTGGTGCAGCGTGACCAACAGCAGGTAGCCAGTCCGCCAAAGAGAGCGATAATCTGCTATAGCTGCGGACAGCCCGGTCATCGCAACACCCAGTGCCCGATACGCCAGAACCAGGGAAACGGCCAGGCGGAGAGCGACAACGGCACCGCCCTCCGCGAGGTCCAAGCCCAGGCTACTTGGCAGACTCCGAGAGGTCACCAGAAGAAGAGGATGTCGGCTGTGCAGGCGCCAATGCCCAGTCCGACAGTCGCTCGTCAGTAAGTGACGCGGAGTGTGGAGGTTTCGTGGACACCTCCCTGAATCAAAAAATCCATGCGCGTGAGGCCGATCCGTACGTCACAGGTCGAGTTGCGAGTCGAGAAGTCCCTTTCTTGCTAGACAGCGGCAGCCGGAAAAACTTCCTCGGTTCGTCAACCTGGGCCGCTATTAGACGCCGGATGCCTCGTTGTATTATATCGCATGCTATTCCCGATTGCGTAACTATGTATGACGGGACGCAGCTCCCGCTTGCTTGTAAGGTGACCATCCCGGTGGAGTTCGGTGATGTCGTCGCGGACACCGAATTCCTCGTTACGGTCTCCGATTGTGAAAATTTACTTGGCGTATCATTTATGCGAGAGCACTGCCAGAACTTGGACTTCGCTCAAGGAATGTTGAAGTTTAACAATGGCGCGTGCATCCCCGTTCGCTATTCACGTCGTGAGCTTCAGAACTGCCGAGTGTACACCTCCGAGAAGTGCACCCTGCCGCCTAGAAGTTCAGCGCTGCTTGCCGTCAGACTGGATGACGGCCACCCTGAGAATCGAGGATCGCCATCAATTGTCGAGCTGGTTAAGTCGAGGCTGCATCCCAGCTGCAACGCTCTGGAAGCAGCGCCTGCTCTGATGACGATGCCTGAAGGTCGCGGCTACATTGAGGTCGTCAACACCGCCGACAGCGAGGTGTTCCTGCAAGCCGGTATCCGTGTTGGCGTTGCGACGCCACTCCGAACTGCCGACCTGATGTACTTGAGCGAGACGCCCGAACCTGAAGTGCGACACCTCCCGAAGAACTCTGAAGAGTCCAGCACAGCATGGCTAGATGAAGTCGAGATCAACAGCGAATTGTCCAAAGAACAACATCAAAGAGTGCGAGATCTACTAGTTGAATGTCAAGCGGCCTTCTCCAAGCACTCGCTAGACGCCGGCCTGACTCACCTGGTGACCCACGAGATCATCTTGAAGGACCGGACACCAGTCGCGCTACCACCGCGCCGAATCCCGCCTCATCTGAAGGACAAACTCGACGCCCTGCTAGACGAGATGCTGGCGAAGCACATCATTCGCCCTGCCTACTCGAGCTACAATTCGCCAATGCTCATCGTGCCCAAGAAGGACGGCAACATCCGACTAGTCCACGACTTCAGAGCTCTCAATGACAGGTGTGTGTATCACCCGTATCCGCTCCCGCACATCCAGGAAACCTTCGCGAAGCTTCGTGGTGCTCAGTGGTATTCTAGCTTGGACCTTGCTCAAGGATTCTGGCAGATCCCGCTGCGCGACTGCGACCAGCACTTGACGGCATTCTCAGTAATCGACCGCGGCCAATTCTGTTTCAACGTTCTACCGATGGGTCTCCACGATAGTCCCGGCAGCTTTCAGCGTTGCATCAATAAGCTCCTGGACGGCCTGACGCCAAAGACTGCGCTTGGCTACATGGACGACATCGTGGTGCACTCAGTGACTTTCGAGGAACAGCTGGATAACTTGCGAACTGTACTCCAGCGCATCATCGCAGCCAACCTCAAAGTGAAACCGAAGAAGTGTCATTTGTTCCTCAAGGAGCTGCATTATTTAGGTCACGTCGTGACTCCCGACGGCCTGAAGACCTGTGAGGACAAGATTGCGCAGATCCGTGATTGGCCCGTGCCACAGTCCGTTACTCAACTGAGACAATTCCTAGGCCTCGCCAATTACTACCACAAGTTTGTCGACGGCTACGCTGGAGTGGCTGCGCCGCTGCATGCCCTGACGCGAAAGGACATTGGCAGCTTGCGGCAGCATTGGACTCCTGAGCATCAGTTAGCGTTCGACACTTTGAAGAAGAAATTGTGTTCTACTGAAGTTCTCGCTCTGCCTGAATTTAATTCTGATCCTGCTGTGAAGTTTGTCCTCGACACGGATGCCTCTGATATTCGAATAGGCGCTTGCCTTGGACAACTGCAATCCGACGGCGTCGAACGTCCAATTGCATTCTTTAGCCGTAAACTTCGCGATCCTGAGAAGCGCTACACGGTCACGAAAAAAGAGCTGCTTGCAATTGTGGACGCTATGCGACATTTCCGTCATTATTTAATTGGCAAGAAGTTTGAAGTTCGATCCGATCATCGGGCCTTACTGTGGTTACTGAACCAGACTCAGGCCACAGGTATTTTAGGCCGCTGGATCGAACGCCTAAGCGAGTTCCGCTTCCAGCTCAACCACCGCAAAGGCAAGGACCACGCCAACGCTGATGCCCTGTCAAGAAGACCGGAGGCGCCGCCGATCTCCTTCGAGCATGGCCGACTGCTAGAGCAACCTGGTTCTACAGCCCGACCCGGTGACGACCACGACCTGGAACCGGATTTGGACCCGACACCCGAGGCCACTGCCAAAGCAGCCCTCCAGAAGACAGTCCACTCTCGCTGCTTGGAGGCCAAGACTGACCTGGACGAAGACCTGGAAGCCACCGCGCCAGCAGCCTTCCAGCACGACGCCCACCGCTGCAGTCAACGCCTGGAGACCGGCCTGGACGACAACTCAGAGGCCACTGCGACAACAGCCCTCTGCCGCGATGCCCATGCCGCCTACCGCAACTTGGAGACCAACCTGGACGAAGTCCTAGAGGCCACCGCTGACGCAGACCTCCTTGACAACGCCCAAGACTTCCGGTCTCGGAATCTGGAGACGCCCACGGACCAAGATTCAAAGGCCACCGCGCCAGCAGCCCTTCTGATGACGGCCCGCCACGCAACTCCAGGCAAGCAATTTAACTACAACCCTTCCGAGCCTTTCGCTGAGATTTCTCGCCGTGTTGACAGAGGCCAGAATCTCGCGCCAGCTGCAAGGTCGAAGCTCTGTCCCCCGGGCCGACAGACAGCTGCTCATCGCCTGTGCGGAAAGTCGAGTCCCCCTTTGCGACACCGCCCAGTGCTGGAGAAGACTCACCCAATTTTGACGACGACTGAGCCGACGGCTACGGCTGCTCGCGACGAGGCGTGCTTCACGTGTTGCGTCCCGCCCTACAGCCAAGAGTCGCCTGTGCTATGCAGTGGAGGCATGCGCGCTGCTCCATCTGCGGAATCTTCTGTCATGAGAGCGATAAAGAGAACTTCGATTCGAGATCAACGGACGTACGCCGACGTTGTGAGACAAAGTCCCTCGGAGCGACCTAATCCTGACGCCGACAAGACGGTGCCGTGTGATCGACCTGGAGCCATTAAAGCGGAGACTGCGGGAATCCGGACCCCTCAGCCATGCCGCGCCGTGCTCTCTGATTTTCTGAAGCTGCCGATGACTCGCCAACAGTTCGTTGACGCCCAACGCGCTGACCGAGCCATCAGCTATGTGCTCAACCTGGTCAAGGACGAAGCCCCGAAGCCTGAGTTCGACGCCCGGTTGCGCCTGACGAAGGAGCAGCGGAATCTGCTCGGATACTACGAGAACCTGCAGGAGGACAACGGCCTGCTGCTGATTGACCTGTCCGATGGCCAGCAGCCGCCAAAGGTTGTTCTGCCTGAGGCCCTTGACGCCCAGGTGCTCCAGGAGCTCCACAGTTCGCCACTGTGTGGACACCTCGGCGAGACGAAGACGTTACTGCGGCTACGAGAACGGTTCTGGAGACCCGGATTAGCCCGTGCTACCAAGACCTTCATCAGTAAGTGCCGCACTTGCCTTGAAAGTAAATCGCGACGGCGAGAGAGAGTTCCGGTCCAGAGCTTCCCAGTTTGCGAAGTTCTGGGTAGAATCCACTGTGATGTAGTAGGACCAATCGCGCAGAAGAGCAAGAGCGGTAACCGCTACATCCTGACCTTGTGCGATGCGACGTCGAAGTATCCATTCGCCTACCCGATGAGAAACCAGAAAGCCAAAACAGTCATCAAGCTTCTGCAGGAGCGCTTCATCCCTGAGTTCGGTGTACCATGCTGGATCCACACCGACCAAGGCACCAACTTCACCGGCTCGGCCTTCAAGAAGTTCTGCGACCTGTTTGGCATTCGGCATACGACAACAACACCGTACAATCCAGCTTCCAATGGACAAGTCGAGAACCTCAACAAGCAGCTGAAGAGTGTCCTCACCTGTCTGCTCGAGCGCAACCACAACGACTGGGACACCTTCCTCCCGGCCTGTCTGATGGCTCTCCGCTCCAGCGTGCACCCGGTGACCGGCTTCACGCCTCACTACCTGGTGTTCGGCCGTGACTTCCGACTCCCGATCGACAACGCGCTGAAGAAGCTGCCCGAGTACGCCGACCTGCCCGACTACGTCAAGGACTTCCAACGTCGCCTGGACGAGGCGACTGAGCTAGCCAAGGAGCGCCTGCATCTGCACCAGCAACTGCGAGACGAGCACTATTCGAACCTGCCCGCCGCCAAGAAGCTTCAACCCGGTGATCTGGTCTTCCTCAACAATCCGGTGCTTGAACCGGACGAGGCGGCGAAATTTCATCGACCTCGCAAAGCGCTGTACGAAGTCGTCGAGCCCAAGGGCGAGGTCGTCTACAAGATTCGACGGAGACTGCCCAACCCGAGAGCCAGACGAGACGAACTAGTCGTCCATCGCCGGAACCTTCTGCTCGTGCCTGACGCTGACTACACGAGAACTTCGGACCCTGAAGTCGACAAACCGAAGAAACGCCGGCGGCCGCCTGACGTCCCCGACGGCGCAGGACCAGGGACCCTGACGCCAATCCCCGAGGACGACCAGGACGACCCCGACGATGACGATGATGACGGCTACGACGCAAGGCCGGCCTTCCGATGGCACTTCCGGCCTGTGGCGATCCCGGAGGTGCAGCCAGGAGGTGGACCGGTCACGACACCAGCGAACCAGGCAAGTGCACTTCGGCGTGAGCCAGTGCCGTATGGTGAATGTCATCTGCATAAGCCTGTTCTTGATGCGTCTATGCCTGCTGTTTCTTTTCCTCCCGTTTCTGCTCCCGCTCCCAGTGCTGCTTTTTCTGTGGTCCAGACCCCTGGGCCGTCGTTATGCACCACTCCGGTGGAAGCGTCATTAGAATCGGTAGATGCCGGTAGGCCGGCTAGGAACCGTAGGCAGCCTGAGAGGCTGGTTATTAATCCTAGGGCCAAGACCTATGTTAGCAGCATCGCCCGCATCCGCTCGCAAATTAAAACGCATTCCAGCGCAGAAATGCACCGCCGATCCTTCAAGCGCACTGAGCGCTCGCCAACTGAAGAGGACCGAGCCTCTTCCCGCCGCAACCGGCCTAGGATGGAGTCGCCGGCCTCCTACGCTCGACCAATTGGGGCCATGGCCGGCCAATACGAGCCGTTTGGCGGGCCACCTGATGCCCCACGTCGACCAGTCCTGACCCGTGTGGGCAGGCCATTGGGCAGGCCAGCGCAGCCTGAGCAGCCACCGCGTCGACGCTCGCCGCCGCCAGAGCGATGGTCCCTGCCCGAGGCCCGCCGGCGAGGTAGAGGACCTTGCCAGACTGCCAGGGCCCAGCGTGAGATCTTTAGTGATCTCACGAACTCGGGGAATCGGACCCCGGTACGGCGCCTGCAGTCGCCTGCGGCAGAGAGCGCTCAGCAGATGAACGTGGCACTGAGCGCTCAGGTCAACCGAGAGCTCCCGCGGCAACGCCGGGACCTGAAGGCCCAGCTGACCACCGAAGGCCCAGCTGCCCGTCGCCCAAAGCCGGAACCTGCGGCCCCAGCCCCGGAAGCCGCCGGGCACGACCACCTTGGAGCTGGAACTTCGGCCGCGACTCTAGACGTGGGAGCTGAGCAGGAAACCAGCCAGCCTCCAGTCCCTTTGTCCCCGCAGGTGCCCCAAGTTCTGCGATTAGTCGGGCCGGAGCTGCGGGTCGAGCTGGCCTCCCCGCCGAGGGAAGGCTCGCCGCTGCTGCCGACAGTGCCCGAAGATGCTCCGGACAGCGACGGCCGGTGCGAGGTGGCCACGCAGACCAGCGACTTAGTCTGGCCGGGGCCTGAGATGTCGAACAGCGCCCAATCGACCGACTCGGCTGCAGGCCTGCAGCACATCAGCCTACCTCCGGTCCCGCCGAACTCGCCAGAGGGCCCAAGCGTTGCCACCGCCGCCGCAACTGCCCCGCCGGCCGGCATCGAGCCGGCACCAGACCATCTTGAGGCTGAGGCCATGCCTCCCGGGCTGAGGACGGCTATTGATCAATATATAGCTGCCGTCTACTACATAGCCCAGTTGCTAACGACGGCGGCGCACCTGGGCACGCTCCCGACGGTGGCCGAATGGCCACGATGGGCCGCTCTCCGGGCCCTCACTGACGAGGACCGGCAGCAGCTCCTCGACGACGCCGCCGAAGTTGCCGCCCCCAACCTGCAGCGGCCGCGATACCCGGAGGCGGTGCGCTACGTAGGTCGGCTGGCGGCCGCGCAAATTGCAGGACGGACGCCGGTGGTGCCGGCCCTTATTGAGAACTGCGACCTAAACGCGGAGTGAACTAGGATGTGCCGCTTCCCCCCCCCGAATAGCTGCATGCGCAATCTTTAATCCTGCCATGTCATGGTGCCAACATTGCTTTTCTATTTAGGCGCGTTTTCCCGGGCCTGCGCCCCCGAACTGTCCGTGACTCGTCTCTGCTCGTTCACGCCCGAGGGACCCTGTGCCCTCCGTTTTTAAGTTCTCCCTTCGGGCTCTGCCTTGGCGTGGGCAACCCACGTGAATTGCTTGCCAATAACTGCACCTCTCCACATTTTTGCGCCTGTTGAGGTGCCTCCACTACGGGCTCTGCACTTGTCGCTAGCATCCCGGCATTTAGGCGCCTTTTCTTTGCTGGGGCTGGCGTCCCCCTTTTAATTGTGTGCATTGAATCAGGGTCGCACCATGGGCCCTGACCCAGCCCTCGCCTCCGCGCCGTGTGACATACCATCCTTTTGCCACTGCCGATTATGTTTTAATTATAGCCAACGTTTCTATCTTTTAAATAAAGGCGCGCTCCGCCTTCACTCCGCCTCTTTATTTGAACGGGGAGAGTGTAGTGAGCCGCTAGTTTATTGTTAGGCGTCGCCCTTGTCAGCCGTTCCCTCGCCCTCCCTTTGGGTTGCTGTCTGCCGCTGGTCAGCTTCCCGCCCTCCTTTCGCTTGCCTGTTGCCCCCGTGTCCTTTCCGCCCTGTTGCGTTTCCGTTCTCAGCCCTCAGTCTCTCGACTGTGGGCTGTCTCTGTTTCGCTCCCGTCCCGTTTTCCCTGTCTTGTGAGCAAGTCACATGACAGTTCTTGCGTTCTTTGAGTCTTAAAGTGCAGTAAACATGTTTACTGCACTCGTTGGCCCTGTTTACCGGGTGAGTCACGTGCTTTCGGACCCTTCCCTTCTCTAAGGAGAGGAGTGACTCATGTTGCTAAAAATAGCAACTGAGTCACAGCCGCGTGTACTCTGGCCGGGGACCTCAAGTGACGTCAGTTCTAAAAATAGAACAAGTCACGAGGTCTTCCGCGCGCTTGTACCCTGCCCAAGACTCTCGAGTGACGTCAGTTCTAAAAATAGAACAAGTCACGAGGTCTGGAGCGTGGGAATTTCCCGGCTATAAATAGGAGCCCTCTCCCCCTTGTTTCCGTCAAGGAGTCTTCCTTCTGTTCAACCTCGAGTTCTACGTCCGCGTGTGACTAAGTCCCGAGTGTCCGAGTCTTTGCGCACATTGATTCTGTTCCTATTGCTCCGACTGAGACCCGACCAAACCAATCCAAGTCTACGAGAGGCTAACTCAGCCCTCCCTGTACCATCCAAGCCCGGCAGGTGCTGCTGACGAGACGCCTTATACGTTGAGCTGCAAATCTGCACGTCGTGCTGTGTTCGTTGACTTCATTATTTCGTTCCGACGGGAAGCTCACCTCACCGAAGGCCGAGACCTGAAGGAACTGGTGGCAGCACTACCTACGCTACTAAAGTTAAGAAGGCTTCTAAGTGAGAGGACGGAGCCCAAGTCACTGCGCTGTACAGCAGGACAACCACAGGTACAACACCAAATTAGCATTAGATTATATTTAGTATATTGGACTGTTACTGACAGACTACCGACCCTTTGATCCCTTTATTCCCTGGCCTTACATATCTTTTTTTGTTAATCTTAAATTACTTTGTTGCTTTTTAATCTCCGAAGTCTGAGCCTTATAACAAAATTACATATGCAAAAGAAAGTTAGACGTCTTCAATACATAATGATTCTACGAGCGTATAATAATTATTTTTATTTATTCACAGTTTTTGTAGAAACAAGCTTTTAGAGGATCATAAATGAATTGTATTTGTTTTGGAGACGTTCCTACGACCTAAAAGATACCTATTGGAGACGTCTAACTTTTTATTGGATAAGTACTTTTATTATACAGGTGACGGCGTCGCAGACTTTTCTCCAGAGTCCAACTGCACTATATACTTCTTCAGAAAATTCCAAACTCCGAGTCTATACCGAGTTGCTGTATTCGAGAGACAAGCTGGCAAGAGTCGCGAAGCGATCCCAATTGCACCTTCTTAAAACCCACGTGTGGGTCTAAGGACAGCAGAAGCCACTTTGTGTACTATATGTGGAGTAGACCTGGGCCGTCAATTCTTTTAATTTTAATTTTAATTTAATTTAATTAATCCGATTCGCGGAAACGCGCATAGAAAAAAAACTAGGAAGGGAAATCATATCTCCGGTTTATCAACACTATTGAATTGCGATGAGAACTGTCGAACATTCGGGCTCTGCTTCCGCGGCACGCCGGTTCTTGCTTTTTCTTAGTAGCTATTTCTTTTTTACCAATTTTGGCTTCTTGTGTGGCTGCATGAGAGGCGCGGATAGTTCACTAGCACTTAAAAGAAATCCTATATATACTTGGCAGTTCTTAAACCCTGAAACCTTGAATAATAAATCAGAAACTTTGATGCAACAACGAAACAAGCTCTATTTCTAATTGATATCCGTCTGATGCTTGTGTACGTGTGCAGTCAAAGGAAGCCCTTGACTTTGGAAAATGAAAATCAATTAACCGACTACCTGCAATTTTTGCGTCCCTAAAATTTTCTTCGTTGATTTGTTAAGTCTTCTATAATAAATTTTTAGCTAAAATCACTTACCGATTGAATGGTTTAGCCAGATCCTCGGATTGGGGCCGACTTGCTGGCAACACTATGGGTTAGGATCCTGAAAAGAAGATCAAAGTTGATAATCTGAAAGAAGTATTGTAAAAAGTCGAAACACGTTTTTATAGTATCCTTCATTGTAGAGTTTGTGAAAATTTGTGGTTTGCGAGACAGACTGCAAAGGCTGGTTAGAAGTTGTCGCCGTCGCAGGCCTCTGGTCGGTCACGGATCACCGGCCCTGATTGAAGAAATTTTATGGTAGCGTTGGGTCCTGAGGGGTTGGGCTTATACGGACCACTGTGGCTGTTTACGGTGCTTTTGCTAGTCTGTTGGTGGACCGCTGTTGGTTGACCACGAAGGCTACCAACACCCTTTATGAGCACGCGCTCCGTCGGGCCCTAATCGAGAGACTACTACACCAACCAGAAAAATTTTCAACAGGGGATGCTTTGTGGCTGTATTTGACAAAGGCACCAGCGTCTAAGACTACTAAGAGTAGCGTGATAAAATGTGAACTCTATGCTTTCCAGATGCTCAGTGCGAGAATGGCCCTATATAGGGTTGGAAATTCTACCGGCTTTTCATTATTTAACAGATTTCTAACCCACTCACCTGTTTACAGCAGCTCATAGCTTACGAAAAAGTCTCACCTGGCCAATGAAGTTTGACAATCAGCAAGCCATTAAGATAAAAGTTATGAAAATAAAAACACTATAGATTTCATGATTTGGGCTAAGAGAAGCTTGTTAATAATTAAGAGTCCTGGGATAAAAAAGTTCGCTAAATGGAATCGATAAATAATGAACACAATGAGTGCAGGCTCCGGTCTATAGCATTATAGTCTATAGCATCTATTGCGCCCAAGGTAAGCTGAGCACAGACAAGAGTCACAAACAAGAGAAGGAGAGAGATAGAGGGAGAGAGAGGGAGAGATAGAGAGCACGGTGCAGGCCTAGAGACGGCTGAAGGCGATCGAATCTAGGGATGATGCTGCTGGCTTGATGAAGCCGAGGCTGGCATCCCTCCCCAATAGGGGTCGGTGTCGTAGAATATTCACTAGGCTGGGGGGCTGGGCGTCACTGGATTTTGCTTTTTCAACTTTTTCTGTAATCTTCATTCTTAAATTCATTATTTTTGAATAATTTCAAGTTATTAAATCTAGAGTCAGCAAAATATGATGATGATGCTGAAGATGATGCAATACGAAAAAAATCAAAATGTCTTGTAGAATTTACTGTTTTCATTTTACTATTGTAAAAACAAAAACGCAAATATTGCTACTTTTTTTCGAGTGACATACCTATAGTTATTCTAGTTTCTGTGACTAATTCAGATGCAGTGTGCAGAAACTAATTTCATAACTTTACTTAGCGATGGTGTATCGAGATTATGCGTATGAGTAGTGCATGATAGATCAAATTGGTACATACATGTACCTACAACAATAAGTCACTGAAAGTATACTTTATGTGCATCATAAATCGATTCAAAACGAAACAATAGTGTTAGTTAAAAAAAAAACAAAATAATTATTCAACCATATAGATAGCCAAAGCATAGCATAAATTATGCATAAATGTACGGAGTCCTTCCAAAGTAAGTCTGCAGAGAATTGCAATAAAACTCTAATTCAGCAGCCGATACACACACAGCCGTTTCCTACCCCAATCGCACACAATAAGAGCATTGACCTGTTCACAACGCAATAGCGTCAGTCCAGTTGGATGCTTGAATGTTCTAGCACCGACAGATCTTGAGCTGCTGGCTTTGCTGGTTGAGCTGCATATAGTGTCAGTACTATTCTCAGCTGCACTCGATGGATCCGACGATGTCCTGCATGATCCGTCCAGACGTCGAATGGCGCTAAAATCTCCAACGCTCAGCGCGAGTACCTGGTTGGCGTTCCGCTCCGAAACGAAAACTACGCCGCTCACGGGGTCGACAGCGACACGCCAGGGATGGTGGAGCTCGCTCTGACCGTCAGCTGGGTAAGTCGCTATGAGCTCCTGACTGATGGTGCACAGTCGGTGAAGCCGGTCATTCTCCAAGTCCAACAGGATCAACTTGGATCCGCACAGAGCCAAGCCATCTAGTCCGCCAACGTTGAAGTTTTTGAGATTGATCACCCGCTCCAGACCGTAAGTTCCCTGGTCAATTATAAGTATTTCTCTATTCACTTTGTCCAAAAGAAGTATCCTATTTGAGTCGCAGGCCATGTCGCTCACTAGCAGACTGTAAGAAGATGCGTCTAAATTTAGACTTCGTCTATCTATCAGCCTTTCTAAGTGACCACTAAGATCTGTGACTGTCACTGCAGAGCCCTGCGCTATGAATAACAGTTGCCTAACGCTGTCGCAGTGAATGCCAAGAATCCAGTTGGACCAATTGATTCCCTCGCAGTGGCAGCGAAATCGACTGCTGATGCTTTCCTGTTTATCATTCACAATCGTTGTTACCAAAAGGTGTTCAACTTGCTTTCGCCCGAAAGCCACATAGATCAAAGGCATCGGCAAGCACGACGCATCTTCTAAACCTTCAGCATCGATGGCTCGAATTATGCGACACGAGGCATCACTAAAGAAACCCGAGGAATTGGTGCAACAGGTCACGTGATAGGGAGTACTTTCGAGTTTACTAATTAATCCTATCGGTAGGCAAACATCCTGCTCTGCTTCGTTGGATTTTTCCAAGTCTAGCCAACACCGCTTCATCACTTTCCTCACGTGTCGGTCGGTCTCAAACAGCAACTCCTGAATCCCTGCTGCCACATCGCCGACAACTCTGAAACTGACGCCTTCACTCGCGGAACTTTGCCTGCTGCGCAGCTCTGAACGAGCTCTTTTGAATTCGGATACTCTCTTGTGAGCTTCTAGCAGCCAGGCTTGATTTGCGTCTGTCATGGTACTCTGCTCAATAGTAACAGACGAATCTTTTTTCTTGAGCTGTTGTGCTCGTGAGGCATCTTCCAATCTCTGAGCTACTGAGTCTTCTATCGATCTCAATCGAGTGACGATTTTTGACCTCCAACTAAGAAGTTTCTCCTGTACAGCATCGAACATTGCGTGGGTTTCTTGAATTTCCGTCGCCAGAATCTTCAGTTCAGTTTCCGAAGCTGTAGTTTCTTCGACTGACATACTAAGAAAGTTCAGCTTGTGTAGAACATCGTTTTCTTGTGCTGTTAAATAGATGGGATTTTCAGCACAATCGGACGAGTTGTTTTTTACGTTTTCGACGTAAATTTCCATGTTGATTTATCCGAAGCTCGGCAGCCTGTCTACAGGTGTACCTGCTATGAAGCTTAACTGTAACTCTTACGTAGCTAATATATATTTACTGGAGATTTCGTCTGTCAAACTTACTTTACTGTGTAATTTCTTATCTCTAAAATATGTCGATTAAATTATTCTAAATTCACCTATACTAAATGTTATTTCTAAATTCGTGACTTCAGTATTTATTAGATAAAATCTCTGATTTTACACCAACAATAGCCACAGAGAATTCAGCGAATGCAGAGAGTAAAATAGAACTTGCCATTGTGTACGTGCAGTTCGTACCTGTATATTTACGCATCTGTATGCACATGAGGAGAGACATTTTCAAAGTGGAATTCAAATTGAAAAGTCCGATGCGAATCACGCGCTGTTGTTGTGACATTTCGGGCTGGAATTGGCAGACTAAGAAATGTAAACATGAACCGGATAAATGCGGTTTTAAAATGATTTACTCTGCTACTTTTACTTGCGCAGAAACAAAATTAACAAAAACAAATAGCTTTCCGTTTTCTACTTGATTTTCATTTTCAAGTCGACCCAACGAAGGCGTCAACTGCTAGTAAGACCGAAAGCTCGACTAAAGGCACAGAGATGACTAAATTGCTGCAATTTTCTATCTTCTGTCTCGCTCTCGTTGCAATTAACGCAATCCGATTCGATCTGTCGTCAAGACAGTCACTAATCCGTAACGAGCAGCGTCACCGATCCAGGGTCAGGGGATTCGGACTTAACTCGAATTCTCCCCACGTGATGAGGATGCAGCAATCGCTCAAGTCGCAGGTGGTACAACAAAATGATTTTGACATGCTGATAAAATATGAGCATCAAAGAAATCATCGAAAAAAATCAGCAGATGATTATGTGTCAATGGCCAGCATTGTCTACAAGAATGGCAAGTTTCAAATTGCCGCCAACATCTGGGCAGATGACGCGTTAGCCTACGGAATGTTGGCCCGTTCGCTCAACAGTACCGGCTGGGACGTGCTTGACATCGTGACTACCATGGACAAGTCGTTTAAGAATGACACAGCCGTGATGTACGCTGCTGGATTGCTTGAAGGCTACCTAACAGCCGATCGCATCGCCCTGATGTACCAGAACTCGATTGCGACCGAATTTCCGACTGAGCAAAGCCGAAAAGTGCTACTGCCGAAAGTTCGCAATTTTCTAACGCGCCAGTACAAATGGGCCCGATGCTTTGCCGCTGAGAATCCGAAGTCTGCTTTTCATAGGCACACAGGATTTGTCATGACTCAGCTTGAAGGACTCATCGATGGCTATTTGGCTAGTAACGATTCAGTAGTACGAGATCCGTTTGTGCTGCTCATGCTCAATGCAGCTGGAGATCTTGGCGACATCAAGACTGCGCTTAACGACACTAAACCCGATTTCTTTGACCGAATGTCCAACGACGAATTTCGAAACTATGTACAATCAACCGGTCACTGCTCGGCTCTCATCAGGGTAACGCCGGGCCTAGAACGTCTGTACATGGGGCACTCAACTTGGTCTTCCTACTCAACAATGCTAAGAATTTACAAGCACTATCAAGTGAATCTGTCAGATCCGGAAGCCGCAAGTCGTGGAATGTCCTTTTCCAGCTATCCCGGGTGTCTAGTGTCCATCGACGATTTCTACATTCTCGACAGCGGTATGGTCATGCTGGAAACTACAAATAATGTGTTCAACGTGTCGCTATTTAAAACAGTGAAACCTGAAAGTCTACTCTCGTGGCAGCGAGTCCGGATCGCCAATCAAATAGCACAGAACGGTAGTCACTGGGCTTGGGCGGTTAGCCAACAGAACTCGGGGACCTACAACAATCAGTACATGATAATTGATCTCAATCGAATCCATCCTAATGCGTCCATCGATGACGGAGCGCTGACTGTCGTGGAGCAGATCCCGACTCTGGTGGTGTCTTCGGACCAGACGGGCCTGCTGCGCACCGGCTATTTCCCTTCCTATAACGTGCCGTTCCACGAGACGATCTACAACCTGAGCGGCTACCCGGATGTGGTGAAGCAGCGCGGCCTGGACTTCTCCTACCAGATGGCGCCTCGAGCGAAAATCTTCCGCCGGGAGGCACCTCGAGTCTTCGACGCAGCCGGCATGGCGGCCGTCCTTCGCTTCAACGAGTTCGCCGACGATCCGTACTCCGAGGGCGACGCGTGCAACAGCATCTGCTGCCGGAGAGACCTGAGACCGGCTGGAAAAGACGCCGCACCGTCGGGCTGCTTGGACTCAAAGTTCACAGATCTGGACATGGCCAAGTACATGACTAGCTACGCTATCAGCGGGCCTACAACCGGCAGTTCAAGTCGGAAGCTTCCACCCTACGCTTGGAGCCAGTTTTTGAACGTCAGCCATATGGGACTGCCGCCTGTTTACAACTTCAGCTGGGTGACAATGAGCCCCACTGTTCTGCTCGGATGAGGAGCGCTCTCATTTGGTTAATTTGCAATCAATGCTATTCACTGCACCACTTTTTATGCATGAATCAATCAAAATACGTTTTAATTTGCATTAATGTGAAATCTGGAAATACATTAGCGATTCGATAAATCGCGCATCTCGAATTCAGTAGATATTTTGGCTTAACAATAATAGTTGGAAAATAGTTGAATAGTAAAATAACATGAATTATCCATAAAATATATGATAAAAAGAATATGAGTTGTCAAGGCTTACTGGGGGAATTGCAAAGATGTCAAGACTTACTGGGGGAATTGCTGAGATGTCAAGGCTTACTGGGGGAATTGCTGAGATGTCAAGGCTTACTGGGGAAATCGCTGAGACTGAGACGTCAAGGCTTACTAGGGGAATAGCTGCAATTTCAAGGCAATTACTGGGGGGAATTGCGTAGATGTTAATGCTTACTAAGGAAATTGCATGTTTAGGTTGTCAAGGCTTACTAGGGGAATTGTTTATGTGTCAAGGCAAGGACCACTGGGACTGTGGATTATATTGGACTATATTCGTCGCTTAAATAGTACTTCAGACTTATGTCAAAATATAATTTACTGCTGTGGGTCATATTGTAGACCAAATGCAATTGCCTCAAGAATTGCCATATCTTTATACGAGGGTTGTTCGGAAAGTCCGCGATCAAACGTATCTAACAGATTAACGGATTGAACAACTGTAACGCTACTCTTCCTGCTTCTCAACGTAGGCACCCTTGCGATTTATGCACTTGTGCCACCTCTCAGGCAATTAACTTCTCGATGCCGGCAGCATAGAAATCGGCAGGTGACCCCCTGACCCACTGGCTGATGGTCGGTGCCAGGGTCTGTAGAGAGCTGTACTGGCGACCTCGGGGGGGGGGGGGTTTATCTCCCCGAACAGCCAGAAGTCACTGGGTGCGAGGTCCGGCAAGTAGGGCGGGTGTGGCAGCACCTGCACAGAAGCCCAGGTCCAAAATGGCAGCCATTGTTGCCTGGCTAGTGTGCGGCAGCTGGCATTGTGCTGAAGCAGGATGCCACGGCTCAGCTTGCCACGCCGCTGGGCCTTGATGGCTTCACGCAACTTCTGCAGGACTTGGATGTAGTACTCACTGTTGATTGTGGCACCACGGGAAAGCCATTTGATGAGCAGAATATACCCTCCTTGTCCCAGAAGACGGTGGCCATTTGCTTGCCAGCTGAAGGTCCAGTCAGGGCCTTGACAGTTGTGGGCTCATGGCTGTGGCCTTCCGCACACTGCTTTGCATATTTGGACTCTGGCTCGCTATAATGGAACCAGGATTCATCCCCAGTCACAATCGGGTCCAAAAAGTTGGGATCACTGCGATATGACTGGAGGAGCTGCCGGCACACCTGGACCCGCTCTCGCTGCTGCTGGTCAGTCAGAAGTTTCGGGACCCAACGAGCAACAACGCGCGTCATACATGTACCAAGCTCAACCGTCAGTATTGAGTAAATGGCCTTTGATGAGATGCCAATAATGGTTGACAACTTTCGCACTGTGGCTCGGCGGTCAACATCCAGAGCACGACGCACAAGCTCGATGTTTGGCCTGTTGACCGTGGTGGCAGGCCGGCCGCTCTGTCGAAGGTCATCGACTGTCTCCCAGCCGTCTTCAAAGCGCTGCACCCACTTGTTGACCATGGTTTTTGATGGTGCACAGTCACCTCGTTGCTTGCTTGCAGCTAGTGAAGAATTTCTGCTTGTCGGTTTCCTTGTTTCCCTTGATAATTTATCCCGCTTGGAGTAAGACATCCGAAAGGAATGTCTTGGTTGTCTGGAAAAAGAGAATGAGGAAATAGACTACGCAGATTCCAGCATGCAGCTGTAGACTTGAAAACTGGTGGATGGTCAGCTTAAACTTTCTACACATTCTCATACATCATAGATCAAAAAAGAGACCTGCATTTACTTCTGAAGAGTCAGGGTCGAAAAAAGAAAACCGGCCTTCTAAACTTTTTGCACAAATTTGGTGTTGCGCGTCCTTTTACGCTCGTAGTGTAGTCCATTTGTGCCAAGTATTAGGGTGAGCCAAAAGTTTTTGGAATTTTTTCGAATCGAACTTTCAGTTAATTTTTGTCTATGGAAAAGCTTAAAAGCAGCAACCGTCTACTATTCTGTTGGCCAGCCTTATCATCACTCTTTAGCTTAGCATTGCTCAGTTTCCCAGACCCTGCCTACTTACATGTAAGCCAGCAAACGCATTCAATGGAACTGCCCCAAAGGGGTGGGTTTCACAACCGCGAAACTTCATAACCGCTAAAATTTTTGCACTTACTTTCATATACAACAATCTTTTTAGCGGTTGTGAAATTTCGCATTTGTGAAAGCAACCCCTGCCAAGAACTGAATGGCGAGCAATTCTGCTCAGCCACTTTCATGCGGGACGCAAAGCAGCCGAGGCACATCGCGAGTTGTTGCAGCTGATGGGCCCACATGCACCCGCTTTGCTGAGGAGAACCATGAGCTGCAGGACAAGCTGAGGTCAGGCCGACCCCCTGCTGCTGATGGCGATGCCGTTCTCCAAGGCCTTGAGGAAAATCCGGACTACAGCGTGCGCAAGCTGTCAGCTGCTACTGGGGTGTCCTGTGGCACGGTCCGGCGGAGCCTGCATGCTGCGGACAAGGTGGCAAAGAAGCCAACTCTGGTGCCCCATGAGCTGACGCCTCAGCAGCTGAGAGCCAGGGTGCATGTGGCGACTTCGAATCTTCACCAGGCCGGTTCGCCAAACTTTCTCAAGTCGATAATCGCTCAAGACGAGAAGTGGGTCTGCTGTATATGAGAACCCAAGCACATCAGCCGTCTGGGTCGATGCTTCGAACCACCCAGCTGCCCAATGCGAAACAACCACTGCGGCAAGGAGCTGCTGCTCTCTTTCTGGTTCTTCTCGTCTGGCCCTGTTTTCTTGGAGGTCATCCCGCAAGGCATGGCTGTGAACGCGGAGGTGATCTGCAGCGAACTGGAGCAGGTCGTCCGTTTGCTGCGATCCTTGTGCCCGGGGCACTGCGAAAAGGTGCTCCGGCAGCTCTTCGACAATGCGCGGCCTCGCAAAGCAAGACTCACCCAGGCCAAGCTGGAAAGCCTGGGCTTCAGTGCTTTGCCCCACCCACCAATGCTCGCCAGACCTCTCGCCATGCGATTACCGTGTTCAGATCCCTCCAGAGCTTTTTGCAATGGACAGCGGTTCGCCAACAAGCAACATGTGGAGCTGGCGGTGCAGAAATGGTATATTCCCCATTTATACCAGTGCTAAGGCACAGGGGCGTAGCCAGAGGGGGGGCAAGGGGGGCCGTGGCCCCCCCCAATCAACCAACTCTGGCCTTGGCGCCCCCCCCTAAAAGAAACTGGCGCCCCCCCCCTATAAGAAACTGGCGCCCCCCCCCTATAAGAAACTGGCGCCCCCCCCCCCTAAAAGAAACTGGTGCCCCCGGCCCCTCCTAAAAGAAACTGGCGCCCCCCCCCTAAAAGAAACTGGCGCCCCCCCCCCTAAAAGAAACTGGCGCCCCCCTCCCTATAAAAAACTGGCGCCCCCCCCTAAAAGAAACTGGTGCCCCGGCCCCTCCTAAAAGAAACTGGCGCCCCCCCTAGCCCCCCCCCCTAAAAGAAACTGGCGCCCCCCCCCTATAAGAAACTGGCGCCCCCCCCCCTAAAAGAAACTGGCGCCCCCCCCTAAAAGAAACTGGCGCCCCCCCTAAAAGAAACTGGCGCCCCCCCTAAAAGAAACTGGCGCCCCCCCTCCCTATAAAAAACTGGCGCCCCCCCCCTAAAAGAAACTGGTGCCCCCGGCCCCTCCTAAAAGAAACTGGCGCCCCCCCCCCCCCCTAAAAGAAACTGGTGCCCCGGCCCCTCCTAAAAGAAACTGGCGCCCCCCCCCTAAAAGAAACTGGCGCCCCCCTATAAGAAGCTGGCGCCCCCTAACTCACGGCCCCCCCCCAATCAAAATTCCTGGCTACGCCCCTGCTAAGGCAATAAATGCTTGAGTGACCAGTTTATTGACCGAGGCGAAGCCAAAGCTGGGGGATGCAACTGGGGGTCAATAAACTGGTCACTCAAGCATTTAGTGCCTTTGTTAGCACTGGTATAAATGGGTATATATACCATCTTGATTCAAAGCCTACGAACTTCTGGAGGGGATCGAGGCATTGCCAGCAAGATGGGAGAGGGTCAGGGCCTTGAATGGCAACTACATCACATCGCTGTAAACTGTTTGTTCTTGACACTGTTTTGTTACAGTTTTCAATTATTCAAATTCCGGAAACTTTTGGCTTACCCTATACAATAGGATTCACAAAAAGTTTACGTCGCTTGTTTTTTGGGCGGGGCACTACTAGATTATTGCTAGTAGTCTTATAACTATTGTAGTTGCATTTACTTGTGCGTACATAAATTACCGGTGTTAATAATATGCAGCAATGTCTATAAAAAAGTCAAAAAAGAAAGTGTGCTAGCAATAAAAATCGTTTAAAATATATACGTTTCATGTAGAATTACGGTATTTGCTTACTTATTTTAGTAAAGATCAGTTATTTGTTTTAATCTTTAAAAGCGCGGCGTTATACTGCTTTTCAAAGAATACCCGAAGAAACAAGTTCTTTTCAAATTTTCTGGCATGCCAAATTTTTCCGATATCCTTATATAGATGTAACTCAAAAATGGGATAGAATTTGCGAAGAAATCTTTTAGTTAAATTTATTTTTACGTATTGTCTACCAACCTTGATTTTAAAGTATAGAGACGCTCATAATCCACCTAATAAAATGAATAAGTGCCTTAAGTAAGTGCCTGGTACGAGTACACAAACTTTTATGTCACAACTCTTATGATGTATTTTTGGCAAAGGCAATTTTTTGGTATTTTTTACTTTAATGCATGACTAAATTGGACTACATAACTGTACCTAAAATAGCAATTAATTCTAAGTTAACAAGTTAAGAAGTTTTATTTAAACAATGTAAGGTCAGACCTATTTTAGGATATTAGGATCTGGATTAGGCTAAGACAAACAACAAATTATGCAATTAGGCCTATTTATTGCCTTTTAGGCTTAAAGTTTAGCTTATAAGCTATTGATAGGATACAAATGTTTATGTACCACAACCTAGCTTTAACACTGAAAAAAGCAATGTTAAAGATATAGTGTATGAATCTCTGTCCCTCACCAGCCAGAATCTAGAAAACAGCCTATAAACATTCATGTATATAGAAATAATAAAATATATTTGGAAATCTAAGTTGAATTAAAAAATAATGACATATTTTAGGTCAATTTTGCCAAAAAGTTATGTCCTCATAGTCAATAGTCATACACTAAAAATATCTTAATCTGTTTCTGCCTTGATTGTATGCATATTAAGGACCCTTGTATGTACCATTGATATAGGTAGTTTGGATTCCTTATTAGTATACTCTGGGTTTGGTGGAGGAAAAAGTATAGGATCATTTTTAGTTTTCTACCGCCAACCTTTATATCTTCGTAGTTATAGCCATACTAAATTTTATTATGCTATCTCTATAGCCGCTATTTGTTATGTTTTGTCAAACCTCTATATTCCAAATTTTCTCATAGCCATATTAAAAATTAGAAAAATTAATCAAAAACCACTAATTTCCAAAGTGAAAAGCAAAAATGTAAAGCCAAAGTAAAAGCAAGATCAAGCAAAAAGCAAAAAATTCAAATTTAGGCCCCCTAGTAATTTATAGAGATTTTAATATAATGTATTTAGTTTGTTACAACAAATAAGAATGCATTTTATGAGAGATAGCCAATAGTGTATCTATTTATTTAGCCAAGAATATAAAAATTTTAATGAAAATATCTTTTCCTTACAAAAAAAAGAATTTATATTTAATTTATATTGTTATAGGAAATTATGTATAGTGCTCCAAATCTCCATAATCTATAACTGTAGCCACCAATTGGCAAGATCTCTGTAGCTGCAATCTGTAACCAAATTTTGCTTGAAAAAAGTGACACCAAATTTTCCCGTAACTGTAACCATAATTATAGTAGAACACTTTAGAATCACTTTTGTACACTAGGATAAAAAATGTTTTCAAATATGTATGTTGAATTGAAGTTGTACACTTTTTCATTCTTGAATTCATTATTCATACAAAATAACAAACTTAAAAATTATACCCTTTTGCAATATTCACCAAGAAAAGACAATTATAAAAAGTATTTTAAATCTTTTATTTGTTAAAAATTGAAAAAAAATAAGTTTTTAGGGCACAAAGTTTAATTTTTTTTATTATTGTTGTTCTATATTGATAGTGTTGCATATAGCATATTCTATGTAAAGTCATTTTATTTGATCTTAACATGCAAGTATGTAGAGGTCGGACGGGATCCCGATCCCAATCCCAAAATCTCGGGATCCCGAGGAAAATTGAATTCCCGCGGGACCAGAATCCCGACCCTAAAAAAGTTGAGATTCGGGAACAGGTCTTTCGATTAATAATTTATAGAATTAGTGATTACTTAAAGGTATTTTGCTTCAACTTGTACTCGTTATATTATTTACTTTGTTGGTTACAAAACTTCATATCAATTTCGTTGTGTTTTACTTCTTGATCTTGACAATCTTTTCTCAATTTTGTTTAACTTTACATGGACAATACACTAAAAGACCTGATCCCGATTCCCGAATCCCGATCCCGATCCCGATCCCGAGAAAAAAATTATTCCCGATCCCGATCCCGCCCGAAGATTTCAATCCCGTCCGACCTCTACAAGTATGCCATAGATATAAGCAAAAAAATTTCCACTGTGTCATGTATACTGATATATGTTAAAAATGGCAAGTACCTTTGTTGTATACTTGAAAATCCTGGCATACATGTTGCCTTCCAAACTATGTTATATGTAACATGATTGTGCATTGAGTGCATTGGGGATCCCTTGTGTGTGCTATGATTGTGCTGTGCAGTTATATCTTGGACTTAGACTGCTTGTAGGTGCTATACAAGAATTTTCTTTGGCAAAGGCCACCTTCTTGACTATGGTTAAAACTTGAATAAAAATTTAGATTAAATATTAAAAATTATGTTTACTCAAGTATAAGGTTAGGGTTTGCAATTAATTTGTTGTAGTCAGTTACTATTGATCTACTGAATTAGGCGTAACTATTAATTTATGATTTTATTCTTAATTGATAATTGTTATTGAAGTTACAAGAAGGCAAGGCAGTTACTTTTAATTATGAAAGTCTTATAATATATATTTAGAATTATGAAATTTTCATCAAAATATTTAAAGTACAAGATATTTTAAATTGAAATTCTAATCTTGAGAGGTCAACAAAATAATGAGTATCAAATAAAATGGTTGCATTAAACAAATGTCATTTAAATCAAACTGTCTGTTTGAATACCTTATTTCAAATCAATGTTTAGTCTTACACACTGACTCCTTTCTATCCTATGATTTAGCTATGACTGGGTTGAGATCTGCGACCCTCGGACTAGAATACAGATGTATGTCAACTTGGACAGTGGCGAGTGCACTGAATCACCTCCAGAAGGAAGTCGAGTTAAGCCACTTGACAGCAATCAATGGTGGGAATTCTATGACCAAGCCTCAAATCGGAACTATTATTATAATTACATGACTGGCAACACCATGTGGGAGAGGCCGCCATATGCTGATATTATTCCTCTGGCAAGGTTTCTGGTAAGTTGTCTCTGCTTGATTGTTTTGATTGAGTCTTTCCTTGAGAAGCATTCATTGATTACTACCATAGAGTCTTTGTCTAAATGCGGAATCACAGAGATTGTTCTATGGGATGTGTCCATAGGAATTATCGATTTGTTACTTTTGGGGTTTCCAAATCTATCTTGGGGATTGTTGCTATGAGATTTCTGTCTCTAATCGTTGCTATGGGATTTTTGTCTCTAATGGGGATCGTTGCTATGGGATTTCTGTCTCTAATATGGATCGTTGCTATGAGATTTCTGTCTCAAATGGTGATCGTTGCTATGGGATTTCTGATTCTAATTGGGATCGTTGCTATGGGATTTCTGTCTCTAATGAGGATCGTAGCTATGGGATTTCTGTCTCTAATGGGGATCGTTGCTATGGGATTTCTGTCTCTAATGAGGATCGTTGCTATGGGATTTCTGACTCTAATGAGGATCGTTGTTATGGGATTTCTGACTCTAATGGGGATCGTTGTTATTGGATTTCTGACTCTAATGAGGATCGTTGCTATGGGATTTCTGACTCTAATGATGATCGTTGTTATGGGATTTCTAACTCTGTAGATCTTTGCTATGGGATTTCTGATTTTAATGGGGATCGTGGCTATAGGATTTGTGTATTTTCCTTGAGGGTAGTGATTTATTTGTTATTAAGTTCACGCAACTAGGGTTGAATATTGCTGCTTACAATGTTTCGGGTTATTCAAATACCTCATATGCATTCGTTTTTATTGCAGACTCCTCAGCACTACGCCTCATCTTCGGCGCACTCGGAATCTGGCCGTAGTCAGTCCGTTGAGGTGAGGTCAGGCATCGGGGATGAGGGTTTGAATGGGACAAAAAATTCCCAGGTCGATAGTTCAGAGTTGGCCTTCATTTAGCACACGGATGTTCCATTGTTCAGATTATCCGTTAGTTTCCTGTATTCATCTTGTTTCCTTGTTAGGCTTGTTTTAAACAGTTTGTGGGAACAAAAGTGACTGTGGGGCTAGAGTCTTTCACAAACTTAATTGTAATCCTTTTGCATTTTTGCTGACTTTTTTACAACCATATAAACAGTAAATGGTGAAAGTTTAGGGAAAGTTTGCATAATGAGCATTTTGAGGATTTTGTGAAGTTTTAGAATTGTGAAGATTTTGGAAGAATCATGATGATTTGGGATTTTACGAGTATTAAGTCGAGAGAATTATGAAGATTGCGGGAGTTGCGAGTATTTGGAGATATCGTGAAGGTTGGGGACTTCATGAAGATTAAGGATTTTGTGAAGATTCGGGGATTTCGTGAAGATTGGAAACTTTGTGAAGATTGGGGAATTTGTGAAGTTTTGGTAATTCGTAAAGATTAGGGAATTTTATGAAGATTAAGGATTTTGTGAAGATTCGGGGGTTTTGTGAAGATTGGGGGATTTTGTGAAGATTTGGGATTTTATGAAGATTGATGGATTTTGTGAGGATTGATGGATTTTGTGAGGATTGATGGATTTTGTTAGGATTGATGGATTTTGTAAGGATTGATGGATTTTGTAAGGATTGATGGATTTTGTGAGGATTGATGGATTTTGTAAGGATTGATGGATTTTGTAAGGATTGATGGATTTTGTGAGGATTGATGGATTTTGTGAGGATTGATGGATTTTGTGAGGATTGATGGATTTTGTGAGGATTGATGGATTTTGTGAGGATTGGTGGATTTTGTGAGGATTGATGGATTTTGTGAGAATTGATGGATTTTGTAAGGATTGATGGATTTTGTGAGGATTGATGGATTTTGTGAGGATTGATGGATTTTGTGAGAATTGATGGATTTTGTAAGGATTGATGGATTTTGTGAGGATTGATGGATTTTGTGAGAATTGATGGATTTTGTGAGAATTGATGGATTTTGTAAGGATTGATGGATTTTGTGAGGATTGATGGATTTTGTGAAGATTGGGGGGATTTTGTGAGGATTGATGGATTTTGTGAGGATTGATGGATTTTGTGAGGATTGATGGATTTTGTGAGGATTGATGGATTTTGTGAGGATTGATGGATTTTGTGAGGATTGATGGATTTTGTGAAGACTAGGGATTTCATAAAGATTGCGCGATTTTTAAAGATTCAGGGATTTTGTGAAGATTAGTTTTTTTAAGATTCGGGGATTTTTTTTAATTTTGGGCTATTGTGAAGGCTTTCTTTGATTTGAAGGATTTCTTTTAGATTAAATTTTGTCTTTAGAAAAAAACTAGCTTTCTGTGTATGGAGCTTGTTTGTTGAGCTTGTTTATAATTGTTGTTACTTAATATTTTAGCGCCAGCCTCAGCCGCTGCCTCCGGCGCCAACATCAATGGAATTTACTGGCGCCGGCAGAGTTGGTTCGGTCTATTTCAGCCCTTCCAGTGTGCAGGTGAGAGGCCAATGCTGATTGTTTTAGCTTTGCTAAGAACTGTTTACTGATGTGTCGGATACTGTAGTATTTATTTGGGTGTCAGATGGCGCCAGTTAAGGATGTCAGATGGCGTTGGTTGGAAATGTCAGATAGCACTAATTAGGGATGTCATATCTGGCGCTAATTAGGGATGTCAGATGGCGCTAATTAGGGATGTCAGATGGCGCTTATTAGGGATGTCAGATGGCGCTAATTAGGGATGTCAGATGGCGCTAATTAGAGATGTCAGATGGCGCTGATTAGAGATGTCAGATGGCGCTAATTAGGGATGTCAGATGGCGCTAATTAGAGATGTCAGATGGCGCTGATTAGAGATGTCAGATGGCGCGAGTTAGAGATGTCAGATGGCGCTAATTATGGATGTCAAATGGCGCTAGTTAGGGATGTCAGATGGCGCCAATTAAGGATGTCAGATAGCGCTAGTTAGGGATGTCAGATGGCGCCAATTAAGGATGTCAGATAGCGCTAATTAGGGATGTCAGATGGCGCTAATTAGAGATGTCAGATGGCGCTAATTAGAGATGTCAGATGGCGCTAGTTAGAAATGTCAGATGGCGCTAGTTAGAGATGTCAGGAAGCGCCAGTTTGGGGTATCGTCGGATTTTTGTGTTGTTTTCATTTTTGTTTTCTGTTTTTTGTCTCCTAATAGAATCAATCGTTTTAACCTAGCAAATTTTATTTGCAATTTTTTAGCTGCCACTTTATGCAACGTGGAGAGTAAGAAAAAAGTTGAAATTTTTTGCATGCGGCTTTAGAATTGTGTCGCCTTTTTCCTATTTTTTCTTCTTTTTCTTTTTTGTGTTTCTCGATTCTTTGAGCATGGATTTTTCTTCTTTCTGTGTCGCCTGTTTATTCTGGTTTGTTCTGATTTGCCTTATTCCTTTTTTGGTTTTTCAAACTCTAGGATAAAGGGGGTATTTAGACACTGTAGGTTATGGGGGTATTTAGACACTGTAGGATCAGGGGGTCTTTAGACACTGTAGGATATGGGGGTATTCAGACACTGTAGGATATGGGGGTCTTTAGACACTGTAGGATATGGGGGTCTTTAGACACTGTAGGATATGGGGGTATTCAGACACTGTAGGATATGGGGGTCTTTAGACACTGTAGGATATGGGGGTATTCAGACACTGTAGGATATGGGGGTCTTTAGACACTGTAGGATATGGGGGTATTCAGACACTGTAGGATATGGGGGTATTCAGACACTGTAGGATATGGGGGTCTTTAGACACTGTAGGATATGGGGGTCTTTAGACACTGTAGGATATGGGGGTATTCAGACACTGTAGGATATGGGGGTCTTTAGACACTGTAGGATATGGGGGTATTCAGACACTGTAGGATATGGGGGTATTCAGACACTGTAGGATATGGGGGTCTTTAGACACTGTAGGATATGGGGGTATTCAGACACTGTAGGATATGGGGGTCTTTAGACACTGTAGGATATGGGGGTATTCAGACACTGTAGGATATGGGGGTATTCAGACACTGTAGGATATGGGGGTCTTTAGACACTGTAGGATATGGGGGTCTTTAGACACTGTAGGATATGGGGGTATTCAGACACTGTAGGATATGGGGGTCTTTAGACACTGTAGGATATGGGGGTATTCAGACACTGTAGGATATGGGGGTCTTTAGACACTGTAGGATATGGGGGTCTTTAGACACTGTAGGATATGGGGGTATTCAGACACTGTAGGATATGGGGGTCTTTAGACACTGTAGGATATGGGGGTATTCAGACACTGTAGGATATGGGGGTCTTTAGACACTGTAGGATATGGGGGTATTCAGACACTGTAGGATATGGGGGTATTCAGACACTGTAGGATATGGGGGTATTCAGACACTGTAGGATATGGGGGTCTTTAGACACTGTAGGATATGGGGGTATTCAGACACTGTAGGATATGGGGGTATTCAGACACTGTAGGATATGGGGGTCTTTAGACACTGTAGGATATGGGGGTATTCAGACACTGTAGGATATGGGGGTCTTTAGACACTGTAGGATATGGGGGTATTCAGACACTGTAGGATATGGGGGTCTTTAGACACTGTAGGATATGGGGGTCTTTAGACACTGTAGGATATGGGGGTATTCAGACACTGTAGGATATGGGGGTCTTTAGACACTGTAGGATATGGGGGTCTTTAGACACTGTAGGATATGGGGGTATTCAGACACTGTAGGATATGGGGGTCTTTAGACACTGTAGGATATGGGGGTATTTAGACACTGTAGGATCTGGGGTATTTAGATACTGTAGGATCTGGAGGTATTTAGACACTGTATGAGATCAGGGTGTATTTATACACTGTATCGGCTCATGGGGTATTTAGACACTGTATGAGATCAGCGAATAAATTAGGCTGGTATTTGGATGCAGACAAGCTGTTAGGGTTATCACAAACCAGACACTGCACAGGTTTGAAGACGTCAGTATTTTATAACTTGAAGATTAGCTTATAGCTCGTAGAATGCTAGTTCTGTAATAAGCAGAAATATGATAGTATAGTATAATAAGCAGTCATTGTTCACTGCATGATATTCGATCTGGCAAAAAAGCACCATTTCATACAGACAACTAATGCTTTTGCTGCGCAGAACAAAAAAACACGAGTCTGCTTCAATATAGACGGTTTAGAATACTACATTCTGAATTCGAACTTTTTTTTGCGGTTTCATCCCTGGAATGCTACCTTTATCCTTCTATTCCCTTGAATCGATCTAGGGATGTGTGTTTGTTGTGTGTGTGTTTATTCGCACACTCAAGGGTTTTGGGTGGCATCGACTAGAGAGATTTTATGACTTTTAGCCCTGACTAGCAGTCAGTTTGTAATGTTTCTGTGTGCATATTTACTGGGGTTTGCCATGTACACCTCCCCCCCAGGCCTTAGCTGAGGATCTGTAAGGATTTTTATTCGAACTTCAAATGTGTAGTGGCATTAGTAAGTTAATCCGCTTGCAATCAATTTGTTTAGGGATAGGAATTGGTTAGCTTCTGCCTAACCTTACTAATCATATTGCATACATCGATTTTTGTGTGTATCTTATTAGTGTAGTGCTATCGTATTTAGGATTACATTCAAGTTTAATTTTCATTACACTAACATTGTATGTCTGTCTGTTTGTCTGTCTGTCTGTCTGTCTGTCCGTCTGTCTATCTGTCTGTCTGTCTGTCTTTCTGTCTGTCTGTCTGTCTGTCTGTCTGTGTCTGTCTGTCTTTTTGTCTGTCTGTCTGTCTGTCTGTCTGTCTGTCTGTCTGTCTGTCTGTCTGTCTGTCTGTCTGTCTGTCTGTCTGTCTGTCTGTCTGTCTGTCTGTCTGTCTGTCTGTCTGTCTGTCTGTCTGTCTGTCTGTCTGTCTGTTCATTATCTATGCATGTCTACAGATAGTCCTTACTACCCGTTGAAAAATTATGGAAACATTTACAGGAACTTTTGCCTATGAAAGTTACCAAAAAGTTACCATTCTCGCAGCCAATCGGAAGGTGTACGCGTTAGGAAACATTTACACACATAGCCAATCAGAGGGCCGGAATATGGTAACTTTTGGCAGAAAAGTTACCAAAAGTTACCATTTCAAATTTACACGTACGGGGATAGGGAGTTCCCAAAAGTTCCCAAAAGTTGCCATTGATGTTTCCATTCGCTTCTGGTGAGAAGCTCCCAAAAGTTACCAAAAGTTGCCATTGATGTTTCCATTCGTTTCTGTTGAGAAGCTCCCATAAGTTCCCAAAAGTTGCCATTGATGTTTCCATTCGCTTCTGGTGAGAAGCTCCCAAAAGTTACCAAAAGTTGCCATTGATGTTTCCATTCGTTTCTGTTGAGAAGCTCCCATAAGTTCCCAAAAGTTGCCATTGATGTTTCCATTCGCTTCTGGTGAGAAGCTCCCAAAAGTTACCAAAAGTTACAATTGATGGTTTAATTTGCCTATTGTAAGAAAATTGCTTAGGCTGACAATTTCCGATTGTAATAATTATTCACTTCTGATTAAAAGCAAATAGAAGTTAAGGTAAAATTCTCTCAAGAGTTTTGAGTTTGGTAGTGGATCTGGGTAACAAAATGGGAGAAACAGTTTGTTAGGTGTGTATTTATAACACTGTAAATGCAAAAAATGCTGATTGGCTAGTAGTTTATAGCAGTGAAAAAAGAAGGAAACAGCAGTATGAGAATGCAATATAACGACTTAACGTAACAATGAAAAACATAAAAAGATTACCAAAAGCACACTATACATAGTAAATGCAGTGTGAGTATTGATGAAGAGAAAGAACAACAATGTTAAATTAAATTCAAACAAAAGTTAACGTGGAGCAAAAAATGTAAGGCAAAGGTAATCTAGTTGAATTTAAACAGTTTCAACAATGGAACAGCAATTCATTTAACAATTAAAAAAATATTTTGATTCCCGTACACTAATCCCGGCACATGTTTGACGCAGTTGCAATTAGTCGAAAACGAATAGCCGTAAAGCTTATTAGCAGCAGCATACGAGTACACGGACTGGGGGAATATTACAAAAAACTGTCTAGGTTTCGCGAACATTTCTCTTTGATCTCTTTGAGCTCCGAGAAGGTTGCTGCTTTGTTCGCTTCTCCCCTTTTTTTATTGTCCCGCCGCCACTTAGCGCACTCGTCTTGGTTGAGGAGGACTGATCGGTCCCGCCGCTTCTTAGCGCACTCGTCTCGGTTGAGGAGGACTGATCGGTCCCGCCGCTTCTTAGCGCACTCGTCTCGGTTGAGGAGGACTGATTGGTCCCGCCGCTTCTTAACGCACTCGTCTCGGTTGAGGAGGACTGATCGGTCCCGCCGCTTCTTAGCGCACTCGTCTCGGTTGAGGAGGACTAATCGGTCCCGCCGCCACTTAGCGCACTCGTCTCGGTTGAGGAGGACTGATCGGTCCCGCCGCCACTTAGCGCACTCGTCTTGGTTGAGGAGGACTGATCGGTCCCGCCGCTTCTTAGCGCACTCGTCTCGGTTGAGGAGGACTGATCGGTCCCGCCGCTTCTTAACGCACTCGTCTCGGTTGAGGAGGACTGATCGGTCCCGCCGCTTCTTAGCGCACTCGTCTCGGTTGAGGAGGACTGATCGGTCCCGCCGCTTCTTAGCGCACTAGAATCGATCCTTTTCTTTTTCCGGCGGGCATCCAACGAGCAATATTTGAATGAATTGCGGAAAAGACCGTCTGGTAGAGGATTAGGAGAAGCAGCTGTGAGGAACTGAGTAATTGTCCTCACAATATGACAATTCGCTGGCATACGAATTTGCTGCTTCTTGGCCATGCCAGACACGGTAGTCACGCACAATTCCGAGGTCGAAAAAAGGGAACGAATGAGGAGTCTGGTGAGCTTTCGCAACTGCTTGTCACCCGGCTCGCGACGGAGTTCAGCAACCGCATGCTCAATAGCTGCCTTCTGCTCTCTTGTAATAGTCACGTTCGGGGCGGACGCCAGAAGCGGCACTCGTTGGTCTTCTCCCAGAATCTCGGATATGACCTCGATCGATGGGGAAGCGTGAATAGCAGGAGCTACCGAAGCTGGGGTTTTGCTTGTTGCAAGGCTTTGAGCGGCAAAGTCTTGCATAATCCGAATAACGTTGGATTGAAATTCGGATGATTCGCCAGTCGTTCTGAGACGATCAATTTCTTGGCGCAGGTCATCCATCTCAGCATTAGCCACCTCCAAGCGCCTCTGCGTCGACTTGTGCGCATCCACCTCCTTCAGTAGCAAGTCGCGCCTTTCAGATGCTGCCGCTTTGGCGCTTTGAAGCTCGTTTTTGAGCCTGTCCATCTGCTCCTCGACAACGGCCATCTTTCGGTGCAGCACGCTGCAACTATCGCAATCCAAGTCGATGCAATAAGTTTCGTCTGGCAATTGACAACACTGCATAGCGCGAGACGCAGCCTCCTTGTTATCGAACGGGCCCTTTAATAGTTCCGCCTGTAGCAGCTGAGGCTTTGTGTGTCGTGTGTTGTGGGACGATAAGTTCACCAACACTTTCGCGAATTGCTGTGTAGGCGCTGGTGACGGTTTCACAATTCTCCTTACAGATATTGCATAGCATTGTCTATTGTTAGTTTCTGTGCCTTGAACTACCCAGAATGGTGGGTTTTCGTAAGACAAGCTTGCCATAACTAGTGTTTTAGTGGGTCTTGGTTAATCTCGGTTGACATAGGGAGAACGGCCTCTTGGCGCTCTAACAACTGTAGAGCGTAGTCGTCGGTCGATGTGGCCCTCGAATTTGGTAATCTGCAATCTGGAATGGTAGATTATGAATAATATTGATGTGGCAGCATTGATATAAAATCGAGTAACATTGATAAGGTAATCCTGCAAATGTTGTAGTGAGTGCATGAGTTGCACAGAAGTTTAACTAAAGGAATTACTAACGCAGACAATCCATGCATTTTTAATGGGATATTAGCTGGGCCAGAATTTGAAAATTAATACTTTATTATTATGGCGGTGTGGAGTGATGAGGTCTGAGAAATGGACATTTTGCATGCTAAATAATGGATGCCATACAAAGACTAATTTAATAAAATCCATCTTTTCACTTGTGCATCTCCAGAACATCATAAAGTAACCCAGGATAACTGGTTAAATGGTGTTGACTTTAAAGAAAAATTATTATCTTCTCTTAACTAAATATATAAAACACAAAACTCTGTCCATGTGTGTGTGTGTGTGTGTGTGTGTGCGCGTCTGTGTAGCCGCTTTATTTATTTTTAAAGTGGCTACACAGATTATTATTCACACAGATTACACAGATTATTATTCCCATATTGGTACAGTAGAGCATGTGCTGGCAACCTAATAACCAGAGTAAACTTCTATCTAATTAGGGATAAATCTGAAATATTCAATATCTTAGAAACCTTTTCTTGGTTTACCTTCAAATTTTCAGTGGAGTCTAGTTATATTATGACATATATTTGACAATATATATAATATATAAAGTCAATACATATAATTTCTTGCGTATTAATACAAAAATGTGATTCTGATTTTCAGATAAATAAGTAGACCAATTTTGGATTTGCTCCAACAAGGTAAAATTAAATTATCTAAGACTGAAAATGTGTAAGTACAGAAGCAACTTCATAATGTAACCTATAGACTAATATCATTCTTTACCATTGTACAATTAAATCCAGTCATAAAATAATACCAAATTTTATATGTAAAGGCTACAACAGGCAGACTACTATTATTTTATACAAAATTAACTGTATAGAATCTTAGAATTATGAGTCTAGATTATTGTAAAAAGTCTTTATGCATAAATATAAAAATAAATAGGATAAAATATCAGTACTTCAAGAATCCTAGGATCATTTTAAAACATATTTAAATTTCATAACAATGCAAATCATATTTCATGAAGACAATTATTGTATACAATTAAACACTAATTCTTGCTTTACTAGAACTAAAGCTTCTTTCATAATATTTCTATCTAGAGCTTTAATAAGTCTGGTTTTACCAATTCAAATCAGAGTTTTAATTGATAAAGACCTTTGTTTCATGACCTTCATACTCACATGACCATCTTAATCACATATATACATTTGACCATCACATGGAATTGTCCAGGTATTATATAGTTTTAGCAGGCTAACAAGTAATGGCTGATCAAACTAGCTTAAAATTATATATGCATATATACTAGAAAGTATCATAAAAATTGCATTTAACTACTATAGTGATATAGTACAAAGGACATACTTAGTGGCAATGCCAAAAATATTGTAGTTATAATTTTTTGAATATAATGCCATGCAAATACGAAATTAAAAAATTAAAGTTAAAATTAGTATTTATTCCTATAACCTGTTTGGTTCAGCTTGTTTTGGTTAATGCAACAAAAAGATACAAATTTAATGCATTAATATAGTGCTTCTGCTTAATTTCTGCTTAATTTTGACTGATTAAAATAACCTCAGTTGAAATATATTTTCATAGGCCTAGGCCCCTACTCATTAAGTTCTAATACTTAATTTCCAAAATTGCAAATTGGCATATGAATGCACATTTTTTAATAAAAAGTTACTTAGCTATTTCTACTGATACATGCAGTTCATTCATATCAGTCTAATTTAGTTTAAATTTTTACAAAACATCTTTTCTGAGTGTGTAATAGAAAACATAGATTGTCATACCTGGTTAATATGACATTATGATCAGGAATTGTGTACTTGAAAAATAAGAAATATTACCACTATGTCTAGTTCCTAGTTCATGCCTACAATTATCAACCTACTTTTGCATAATTTACCTTAGCAAACAAGCAAAACTAGACGCTAATTTCTTTAAAATAAAAAACGACTATGTGATGCTATCTAAACACTATCACGTATTAACATACATTGTATGTACCCTGGATGTTCGTTAATAAAAAGTAAGATTTCATATAGGCCTAGCTAAAATTAACACCTGCATACAAACTCTACGGAAGTTCCATCTGTAAATTCGATTATGATCTATAGAAAACGATTTAGTATATGTGGATTTATGAGAGTCACGAGAGTCTGGAGATATTACACAAAGATAACATCATAATGTAACACATTAAGTAAATTATCTTCCCAGGTTGCCTAAGATGTCTGATGATAAGCGCAATATCAGAATATAGCTAGTAGTATGGCCGCTGATGGTGCACGCCATGACTGGCGCATCAGTCATTTAAAATAGATCGATATATTGGGCAGATAAATTTAACTTTAACAAATACCATCATCGGCATGATACTTATTAAACATAGTTCCGACCTTTAAAGTTGCTTTCGAGAACTTCTACTGCATTCATAATTAAATTAACATTGTACTTGTTCTTTCCGAGGCACACCTCATATGAAAATTACCAGATGTTACCAATTTATTAGAAAAGTTCCCAAAAGTTTCCGTACGTAATGAGTCATGCAGGGCGCCCGCCACTCATGAGGCCACTGATAAGTTACCATAAGTTGCCGAAAATTTCCAAAAACTCACCAAAAAGTGCTAAAAGTTACCAAAAGTTTCCTAAATGTTGCCATTTTTTTACCTCTCCAAAAAGTTACCAAAAGTTCCCATTCGCCGCGCTCAATGTTCCTAAAAGTTGCCAAACAGATAGCCAATCAGCGCACGCCACGGTGGCGCCCACCTCTTAAACTTGAAAAGTAACCACAAGTTACCAAAATTTACCACTATTTAGCCATAAATTGCCATAAGCTACCAAATGTTCCCACAAATTGTTCCCATAATTTTTCAACGGGTAAGTATACGTTGAAATTAAGGGTTAGAGAGTGCAGTTGCTGTTACTGCCGATGGTAATTATGCGAAATTCTTCAACCAAATATTGAAAGGCAAAGAATGATTTGGCTGTCTTCAGTTTGTAACCTCTTCATAACTGTCTGTTCGTGTTGGCTTGTTGGTGTGAGGCCCAGCCAGTTCACTTGTTGAAAATATTCGACTTAAGTTTCACAGGTTTGAGGTACTGCCCTTGCCCGCGCAAATGTTTATAGCATATACATAGTATTAGTAAGTATGCTTGTGTGCATATCTAGCTTCCCCGGTTGATGTGTTATGCAATAAGTTTGTAAATGTTATTCCAACATCTTACAGCATCTTGTAATCTTGGTTTTATGCCCCTCTCTCTGATGCATAACTTTTGTCAGAATCCTTTGCTAGCTTGACCTGTTCTAATGTTATGGAGGCTTTCGGGTCTGGGGAAAGATGTTACACATGTACCTGCACTGAATCTTGGCAGATACATTCACAAGAACGTGCTGCTTTAACACGTCTGCGTGTTTGTTTTATCAACCCTATTTTCTGGTAAAGGAATTAATATTTTTTAAGGCTGATGTCAATATGTCTGACCTTTATTTTAGATTTTGTAGTTCCGCTATTTTTAATTAGTTTATAAAGTTTATAAAGCTGTGGTACGAGGGGTGATCAAAAAGTTCTGCAACCTTTTGTTATAGCTTTTAGTTATAGAATCAGCAAAAGCCGAAAACTTACACATATGCGGCTATATCTGTTTGCTATATTTATATGCATTTTTGGCTTCCAAATGTGCTCCAGTAAAATTTCACAGCCATATATTTTCCATGTGTTTTCAGTAGCTGATGGAAACATCAAAAGACAGTGTTCGCTTCTATATCTTTATGCGCATGCAACTTGGTTGCAAAGTGACAGAGATTCACACCATGTTTTGTGAATGTTTTAGCTGACTCTGCTCCATCATTTGACACGGTTGCCCGCTGGCTGCGCCATTTCTTGGAAGGCTGGGACAGCTTCAACGATGAACCGAGGTCTGGCCGACCCCGGACATCCGTGACCGAAGATGTCGTGGCCCATGCCGATGCAATAATTCGTGAGGATTGGAGCATTTTGCTGAGATTCATTGCCTATGAGCTTGGTGTCAGCTATGGAAGTGCTCATAACATCATGCATGAGCAACTGGGCCGCACAAAGACCTGCGCTCGGTGGGTACCTCATCTTCTCACTCCGGAGCAGCAAGCAGAGAGGGTGCGCATCTGTCGCTTGTGGCTGCAAATTTTTGAGCCCCACGGCCCACGACGACTGTCGGATGTCATCATAGGAGACAAATGTTGGATCTCCTTTTACCATGAAGGATAAGCAGTCCAACATGGTCTGGCTAGCAGAAGATGAGCCAAGGCCTGAGGTGCTGAAGACCGGATTCCGCAGTCGGAAGCGGATGTTCACCATTTTTTTCAACTCTCAGGGTGTTGTATCGGTGAACATCCTTCCAGCGGGTGCCACAGTGACTGCCAGGTACTACACAGACACTGTTCTGCCAGGCGTGCTGCAGGAGTGGCAGGAACGTGCGCGAACCAGGCATGGACCTCGACTCCTGCTGCACCATGACAATGTGGCACCGCACAGAGCGGCATCAACCATGGCGTACCTGGAGCAGCAGGGGGTCCGGCTGCTGCCCCATCCACCCTACTCTCTAGACCTAGCACCTTCCGACTTTTGGCTGTTCCCGAGGATCAAATCCGTCGTTTCTGGGAGGCCGTTTTCACGCATGCGAGACCTTGCCCAAGCGGTACATTCAGCTCTACAGGGTATACCAACTTCGGAGTACCATGACTGCTTTCAGACATGGTGCACACGGATGCGACGGTGCATAGATAGTGGTGGAAAGTACTTTAAGGGAATGTGACACTGATTAGACGCCTCGGCTGCTGCAGCACAGAGTTGTGAGGTCACTTGCAGAACTTTTTGATCACCCCTCGTAATTGAGGCTTTGTGTGTGGCGACCCCCCTCCCCAGTCCTTAGACTGAACAGCCGTACGCAGCCTTCAGATGCGCCGCGCAATAGCTGCGGCTGAGCTGTCGGTTGCACATCTGCTCATTAGGGCAGGTTTAATCAAATAAAAAAGTAGGATTTATTAGGTTTGTAAGATTATGCCGTGAAGTTGTGAATCCAATTTTTCCAATTTTCACGCTGTACATAACAACTTTTTAAGTCTGATAAGTTTGGACAAAATAAATTATTAGAAATCGACAATTGGAGTGGGTTTTTACCGCATAGGGAGTTGGTCAGCAGGAAAGCTAAAGCTTTCTACTATATTTGTGGTATTACGTAATCACATATACTCGTAGAATAAGGCCGTCGACACACGCAAGCCTCCCAGAGAGTGATCCCAGATCCCAACACAGCAAGAGCTCACGCAATGCAAGCACTTGAGCTGACATTAGTTTTGTGGTTGTGGCTGAGTGAGTCCGCGTGTGTGTTTTTTGTCTTCTCGTTGTGTATTCTGTCTCTTTTTGTCTTATTTCTAGTCATGATGCTATGACTAGATCATGACTAGTCACGATTCCATATGGTGGTTTTCAAACTGAGGACAGACTTATCGATTATCTCCATGTGTCACGTTAAATCTGTCTCAAAATTTGTTATTTTTATCTTTAAATATCTTCCAATGCGTTTTTTGACATAAAACAATGAACTAAGTTTGAGGGTTGTGAAGTTTGGGGTTTGTGAAGTTTGGGGTTTGTGAAGTTTAGGGTTTGTGAAGTTTGGGGTTTGTGAAGTTTGAGGGTTGTGAAGTTTGGGGTTTGTGAAGTTTGGGGTTTGTGAAGTTTAGGGCTTGTGAAGTTTGGGGTTTGTGAAGTTTGGGGTTTGTGAAGTTTGAGGGTTGTGAAGTTTGGGGTTTGTGAAGTTTGGGGTTTGTGAAGTTTGGGGTTTGTGAAGTTTGGGGTTTGTTAAGTTTATTTAAGTTGTGAAGATTCGGTTTGTGAAGTTTATTTAGTTTGTGAAGTTTGGGATTGTGAAGGTAGGGTTTGTGAAGCTTATTTAGTTCGTGAACTTTGGAGTTTGTGAAGTTTATTTAGTTCGTGAACTTTGGAGTTTGTGAAGTTTATTTAGTTTGTGAACTTTGGAGTTTGTGAAGTTTTGGGGTTTGTGAAGTTTATTTAGAGTTTGTGAAGCTTTTTAGACCTGTGAAAAATTAGTGTCTGTGAGAGAGCCACCATTTATAACATTGAATTCTGCATACGTTGCGTAAAATTCATTTTCTCTACATATCGGAGGGCCATTGAGCAACAACACTCACTCCATGCTCGTAAAACCTCTTTATACTTCTTGCATAAAAATCAATTTTTTCAGTCTTCGCATACTTGAAAAAAAAACTAATTTTGTGGCCTGTCAACTTGAAAGCTCTCTTGGCTTAATGTAGTAGAGTTGAGGGCTAAAATGCATTTACACTGGCGTGTGTATGTATGAGTGTATGTAAGTATTCTTCATCTTGGAAAAAGCAATAGATCTTTTTAGTTAGTTTGATTGATTTAACTGTCTATTTAATCTAGAAGGATTTCTTGGAGTTTTCAGTGGATGTGCTATATACTAAAGGCCTAGTAGACTCTATCCTGCTCAACCTGGAAGTCAGGGAAATACTTTTATACTCAGTTCAACTTTATCTAGCCAATGCATTGAACTCATTCTAGCGTAAATTTCTAATCAATTCTGCTAGACAGCGAATTCCACTGGTTTCTGGGTTTCTTATCTGTGCTCTTCTTTAGGCTCTGACTGCTTCTTTTTCTTTTTCTGTTTTCTTCTTTTTTGGGGTTTTCTGTGTTAATAATTCTTTGGCTTCAATCTCTACTTTTTTGCTCTCTTTACCGTCCTTCTTCCCGTCTCATATTTCCCACTTTCTCCTGTCTTCTCTCCCCTCCCTCTCTCCCCTCTCTCCCCTCTCTCCCCTTACTCGCCTCTACCTCTACCCTCTCTCCCTCTCCGTCCTCTCTCCCTCTTTCCTCTCCCCGCTTCCCTCTATTCCCTTTTCTCTCCCTCTCCTCTCTCTCTCTCTCTCTCTCTCTCTCTCTCTCTCTCTCCCTCTCCTCTCTCTCCCTCTCCTCTCTCTCCCTCTCCTCTCTCTCCCTCTCCTCTCTCTCCTCCTTTCTCTCCCTCTCCTCTCCCTCCCTCTCGTCTCTATCCCTTTCCTCTCCTCTCTCTCTCTCTCTCTCTCTCTCTCTCTCTCTCTCTCTCTCTCTCTCTCTCTCTCTCTCTCTCTCTCTCTCTCTCTCTCTCTCTCTCTCTCTCTCTCTCTCTCTCTCTCTCTCTCTCTCTCTCTCTCTCTCTCTCATATCTCGCCTCCTCTCCCTCTCGCTGTTTATTCATAAGAAGATAGCAAGCCAAGAATCCAAGCAAATTTGCCTTGTGTTATCTTCTTGTTGCTTCTTCTTCAATTATTTGTGACTAGCTATTCAGCAAGGCATTCACTTTCCATTTGATTTCTCATTCACACTTCTCTTAGCATACACATGACGCATTGGAGGCTACACTGCCAGTTAATAACTGATTCACATGCTTGGGGTCGGGGGCGCCCTTCTTGGCTTAACCTTGCCTAACTTCGGCTGCTATGTATCGGTTTTGTGTTTAACAGCTTAGCTATCTGGTTTGGCGTTTGGCTCTGGGGTTAATCTGCGCTTAGTCAGCTGTACATGTAGCTGCATTCGTGTCAATGTGTATAGCTACTCTCATGCTTCTTTTAGCTCGTGTTACTGTTGCTGTTGTTAGTGATCAAGTCTTTCTTTATTAATGTAGAATCTGTTCACAAATTTTCGCTTGCGGTCCAACAGGACTACCCACTCCCCCTATCCCCATTCCCTCTCCTCTCCCTCTCTCTTCCTCAACCTCCCAACCCCTCTCTCTTATCCTCTCCTCATTCTACCCTCCCCATTGTTCTCCCTCTTCTCCCTTTTCCTTCCCTCTATCCATCTCTCCCTCCTCTCCCTCTCTCCTCTCCCTCTCTCCTCTCCCTCTCCTCTCCCTCTCTCCTCTCCTCTCTCCTCTCCCTCTCTCCTCTCCCTCTCCTCCCCTCTCTTCCCTCCCTCCCTCTTCTCTCCCTCTCTTCTCCCCCTCTCCCCTCTCTCTCCTCTCTCCTCTCCCTCTCTTCCTCTACCTCTCTCCTCTCCCTCTCCTCCCCTCTCTTCCTCTCTCCCTCTTCTCTCCCTCCCTCTTCTCTTCCTCTCTCCTCCCCTCTCTTCCCTCTCTCCCTCTTCTCTCCCTCTCTTCCCCCCTCTCCCCCTCTCTCCCTCTCTCCTCTCCCTCTCTCCTCTCCCTCTCTCCTCTTCCTCTCTCCTCTCCTCTCCCTCTCTCCTCTCCTCTCTCCTCTCCCTCTCTCCTCTCCCTCTCCTCTCCCTCTCTCCTCTCCCTCTCCTCTCCCTCTCTCCTCTCCTCTCTCCTCTCCCTCTCTCCTCTCCTCTCTCCTCTCCCTCTCTCTCCCTCTCCTCCCCTCTCTTCCCTCTCTCCCTCTTCTCTCCCTCCTTCTTCTCTCCCTCCCTCTTCTCTCCCTCTCTCCTCTCCCTCTCCTCTCCCTCTCTCCTCTCCTCTCTCCTCTCCCTCTCTCCTCTCCTCTCTCCTCTCCCTCTCTCCTCTCCCTCTCCTCCCTCTCTCCCTCCCTCTTCTCTCCCTCTCTTCTCCCCTCTCCCCCTCTCTCCCTCTCTCCTCTCCCTCTCTTCCTCTACCTCTCTCCTCTCCCTCTCCTCCCCTCTCTTCCCTCTCTCCCTCTTCTCTCCCTCCCTCTCGTCTCTATCCCTTTCCTCTCCTCTCTCTCTCTCTCTCTCTCTCTCTCTCTCTCTCTCTCTCTCTCTCTCTCTCTCTCTCTCTCTCTCTCTCTCTCTCTCTCTCTCTCTCTCTCTCTCTCTCTCTCTCTCTCTCTCTCTCTCTCTCTCTCTCTCTCTCTCTCTCTCTCTCTCTCTCTCTCTCATATCTCGCCTCCTCTCCCTCTCGCTGTTTATTCATAAGAAGATAGCAAGCCAAGAATCCAAGCAAATTTGCCTTGTGTTATCTTCTTGTTGCTTCTTCTTCAATTATTTGTGACTAGCTATTCAGCAAGGCATTCACTTTCCATTTGATTTCTCATTCACACTTCTCTTAGCATACACATGACGCATTGGAGGCTACACTGCCAGTTAATAACTGATTCACATGCTTGGGGTCGGGGGCGCCCTTCTTGGCTTAACCTTGCCTAACTTCGGCTGCTATGTATCGGTTTTGTGTTTAACAGCTTAGCTATCTGGTTTGGCGTTTGGCTCTGGGGTTAATCTGCGCTTAGTCAGCTGTACATGTAGCTGCATTCGTGTCAATGTGTATAGCTACTCTCATGCTTCTTTTAGCTCGTGTTACTGTTGCTGTTGTTAGTGATCAAGTCTTTCTTTATTAATGTAGAATCTGTTCACAAATTTTCGCTTGCGGTCCAACAGGACTACCCACTCCCCCTATCCCCATTCCCTCTCCTCTCCCTCTCTCTTCCTCAACCTCCCAACCCCTCTCTCTTATCCTCTCCTCATTCTACCCTCCCCATTGTTCTCCCCTCTTCTCCCTTTTCCTTCCCTCTATCCATCTCTCCCCTCCTCTCCCTCTCTCCTCTCCCTCTCTCCTCTCCCTCTCCTCT
>NIVC01000251.1:415000-447500 GCA_002269645.1 Macrostomum lignano
GCTTTTTTGGGATATCTGATCTTATCTTTGATAATTTCATACCCGTATTCTCTCATGACATGTTTGAGAATCGCTCTTTTCCCTGTGAGAATCGCCCCATTCCCTGTGAGAATCGCCCCATTCCCTGTGAGAATCGCCCCATTCCCTGTGAGAATCGCCCCATTCCCTGTGAGAATCGCCCCATTCCCTATGAGAATCGCCCATTCCCTATAAAAATCGCCCCATTCCCTATGAGAATCTTCTCATTCCCTATGAGAATCGCCCCATTCCCTATAAGAATCGCCCCATTCCCTATGAAAATCGCCCCATTCCCTATGAGAATCGCCCCATTCCCTATGAGAATCGCCCCATTCCCTATGAAAATCGCCCCATTCCCTATGAGAATCGCCCCATTCCCTATAAGAATCGCCCCATTCCCTATAAGAATCGCCCCATTCCCTATAAGAATCGCCCCATTCCCTATGAGAATCTCCCCATTCCCTATGAGAATCGCCCCATTCCCTATGAGAATCGCTCCATTCCATATGAGAATCGCCCCATTCCCTATGAGAATCGCTCCATTCCCTATGAGAATCGCCCCATTCCCTATGAGAATCGCCCCATTCCCTATGAAAATCGCCCCATTCCCTATGAGAATCTTCTCATTCCCTATAAGAATCTCCCCATTCCCTATGAGAATCTCCCCATTCCCTATGAGAATCGCCCCATTCCCTATGAGAATCGCTCCATTCCATATGAGAATCGCCCCATTCCCTATGAGAATCGCTCCATTCCCTATGAGAATCGCCCCATTCCCTATGAAAATCGCCCCATTCCCTATGAAAATCGCCCCATTCCCTATGAGAATCTTCTCATTCCCTATAAGAATCTCCCCATTCCCTATGAGAATCGCCCCATTCCCTATAAGAATCACCCCATTCCCTATGAGAATCGCCCCATTCCCTATAAGAATCTCCCCATTCCCTATGAGAATCGCCCCATTCCCTATGAGAATCACCCCATTCCCTATGAGAATCGCCCCATTCCCTATGAGAATCACCCCATTCCCTATGAGAATCGCCCCATTCCCTGTGAGAATCGCCCCATTCCCTATGAGATTCGCCCCATTCCCTATGAAAATCGCCCCATTCCCTATAAGAATCACCCCATTCCCTATGAGAATCGCCCCATTCCCTATGAGAATCACCCCATTCCCTATAAGAATCACCCCATTCCCTATAAGAATCACCCCATTCCCTATAAGAATCACCCCATTCCCTATGAGAATCGCCCCATTCCCTATGAGAATCGCCCCATTCCTCGCACTCGCAGAAGACAGTTGTCACTCCCGGCGTGTTCGGCTGCACTCTGGAAGATCTGATGCTTCAGCAGCGTCAGCGCGGCTTCCCCGAACTTGAGCAGCCGTGGATTCTGACCGTGCTCACCGAGGACACCATCAGGCTGGGCGGTCAACTCACCGAAGGGATATTTCGCAATCCCGGGGATTTCGACGCGTTAAACGTTGCCAGGACTCAGCTGGAGCAGTGGGATCTGACAGCTTGCAGGAGACTGAGCGACCCTCGGGTAACCGCCAGCCTGCTGGTCACGTGGCTCAGGGAACTGGCGGAACCATTGATCCCAACCAGACTCTACCAGCGAGCTCTGGACTGTCACGATCGACCTGATGAAGCCTTAGCTCTAGTTGCTAGGCAGCTGAGTCCGCTGAATCAGCGCGTACTGCGTCACGTGATCAGATTTCTGCGCCTGTTCGCCGAGCCAAACGTCGCGAGCGTGACTGGAATTGACGCTGGCGGTCTGGCGCTGCTCATGGCGCCCTGCCTGCTCAGGAGTCCCGAGTCCAGCTCAACAGTTTCCGGTGCCAATTGCAGCGATTTCGCTATGGACAATGCTAGACAGGAGGCTGCTTTTGTGCGGCTGCTGTTGCTGCATCTGCCTGAGTCTGCTGCGGCAATGGGCGGTGGTAGCGGTGGAGGCGGAGGCCTTCTCGGCCTGTCCAGCCTCTCTGTTATACGCGACGATCTACCTGAGATTGATGAAGAGCCTGCGATTAATCACCAGCATCCTCAGCAGCAGCAGCAGCAACAGTCTATCGCGTCTTCTTCTAGTCTGCTTTTAAATTTCAATGCCAATGCAACGGCCACTTCAGCTACGGTCACCACGGCAGCTGATGATGATGATGAAAATGAGGATGCTGCGGATGACATCAACGAAGAGGCGGATTTTGTTAATGAGGCTGATAACAAGGCCGATTGGAAACAGAAAGCTAAAAATGCTCAGAGCCTGGATTCGCTGCCGCCTCCGTTAGCCAATTCTGAAGACAGCTGCACTTGACTGCTTCAAGCGAGTGGGTTTGATGTTTTGCTATGATCTACTTCTCATATGAGATCTCACCACGATCTCTCATTGTCTCACCCTACTCTCCTAGTAAATCTCACCCCGATTCTCTCATTGTCTCACCCTACTCTCCTAGTAAATCTCACCCCGATTTTCTCATTGTCTCACCCTACTTCTCTCCCAGTAGATCTCACCCCGATTCTCTCATTGTCTCACCCTACTTCTCTCCTAGTAGATCTCACCCCGATTCTCTCATTGTCTCACCCTACTTCTCTCCCAGTAAATCTCACCCCGATTCTCTCATTGTCTCACCCTACTTCTCTCCTAGTAAATCTCACCTCGATTTTCTCATTGTCTCACCCTACTCTCCTAGTAGATCTCACCCCGATTTTTTCATTGTCTCACCCTACTTCTCTCCTAGTATATCTCACCCCGATTCTCTCATTGTCTCACCCTACTCTCCTAGTAAATCTCACCCCGATTTTCTCATTGTCTCACCCTACTTCTCTCCAAGTAAATCTCACCCCGATTCTCTCATTGTCTCACCCTACTTCTCTCCTAGTAGATCTCACCCCGATTCTCTCATTGTCTCACCCTACTCTCCTAGTAGATCTCACCCCGATTCTCTCATTGTCTCACCCTACTTCTCTCCTAGTAGATTTCACCCCGATTCTCTCATTGTCTCACCCTACTTCTCTCCCAGTAGATCTCACCCCGATTCTCTCATTGTCTCACCCTACTCTCCTAGTAGATCTCACCCCGATTTTCTCATTGTCTCACCCTACTTCTCTCCCAGTAGATCTCACCCCGATTTTCTCATTGTCTCACCCTACTTCTCTCCCAGTAAATTTTACCCTGATTCTCTCATTGTCTCACCCTACTTCTCTCCTAGTAGATCTCACTCCGGCTCTCACTCTCACTCTCACCTTACTTCTCTCCCAGTAGATTGTACCCCCGATTCTCTTATTGTCTCACCCTACTTCTCTCCTAGTAGATCTTACCCTAATTCTCTCACCCTACTTCTCATGAGCAGTGTCACTACACAGTTTCATGCTGACACTTATGAAGCTACTTGAAAGAAACCATTTAATTTTAAAATATTTTCCCTACCTCAAAATCCTTTCCTTCATTCTTAAAAATAATTTCAAAAATCTTGCGCTAACTCTGCTTTCGAATATTGCAGTAAAACAATATTTACTTATTTTTTTCTTCAATATGCCTCTGTGTACTTGTATTTCTGTTTCTTATAAATTGCTTACTGCGTGTGGCACTGTCTTCTTTATAACTAATATTGTGATAGGCTTGAAGCTTTGGTTGTCTAGTTTGTTTTAATTAAGAAACTTGAGTAGTATTAATTTCGGAATTTGCCAGTTTTTTGTCTACTTTAACACTGTAAACTTTCTCGTGCGTAATTTCTACTTTCAATAGTGCTTTTTGTGCACCTTGATTATTTGTTATTATAAGCGAATTACCTGCTGACGACAATAGTTAATTATATGATTGTCTAGTCTGATTTTATCCATTCATACCAATCACTTCAAGGTTTATCGGGTCCATGGCTCTTCACCCTTTCACTCTAAAGTGTGACTCTACTTCTCATTCTACTTTTCAATAAGCTTCCTAATCTACTGCTCATTTTATTTGTCGCTCTACTTCTCATTCTACTCCTGATTCTACTTCTTATTCTACTTCTCATCCTACTTCTCATTCTACTTCTCATTCTACTCCTGATTCTACTTCTTATTCTACTTCTCATCCTACTTCTCATTCTACTTCTCATTCTACTTCTCACTCTACTCCTCCTACTTCTCACCCTACTCATAATCCTACTTCTCACCCTACTCATAATTCTACTTCTCACCCTACTCATAATTCTACTTCTCACCCTAATTCTCATTCTACTTCTCACCCTACTCTTAATTCTACTTCTCACCCTACTTCTCATTCTACTTCTCACTCTACTCCTCCTTCTACTTCTCACCCTACTCCTAATTATACTTCTCACCCTACTCCTAATTATACTTCTCACCCTACTCCTAATTATACTTCTCACCCTACTCCTAATTATACTTCTCACCCTACTCCTAATATACTTCTCACCCTACTCCTAATTCTACTTCTCACTCTACTTGTCGTTCTACTTTTCAATCTACTATTTATTATACTTCTCATTCTACTTCTCATTCTTCTCATTCTATATCCCATTCTACTTTTCGCTAATTTGCTAATCACCTCATTTGAGTCATTCCATTTAGTTAACCGCGCTTTCTCTCTCTCTCTCTCTCTCTGACTTCTTAAAGCGAAAAAAATTAATCAAAATGGAATGCTTGTCTTTAATCTTGTCAATCTGTTATTCCTAACAGCCTTTTTCTAGTTATCACTAGCTTAAGTAACTGCTGATTAATACTATCAAATAATGATATAGTTCGCGTTGTACTTATGGAACATTAGCTGTAATACTGCCATTACACGGGGCACTGTGGTGTTCTTTTTGATTGACATATTGCAAATCAATTTCTACCGATGCGCTTAACTGCCTACTGATAGTATGGACATAAATATATTCAGAACTAAATATTTGCCTTTATAATAATCGTAAATATATAACTTGTATTTCTGGCGCTCATGAAAGTAGAGCGATTATGCAGTTTGATGATATTGTATAATATTGTTAAACTGCTTGAATTTCACCTTTCTTGTTACTTTTGAATTGCTGCTTTCATTGGCTGCACTGGTAGCTTATCTTCACGTTAAACCCTCCCAGATCCTTATTTACTGGGCTACCAGCCTCCCAGATCATCAGTTGCTAAGCTACCAGCCTCCCAAATCCTTAGTTGCTAGGCTGCCAGTCTGCCAGATCCTCAGTTGCTGGGCTGCCAGCCTGCCAGAGTTGCTGGACTACCAGCCTCCCAGATCCTCAGTTACTGGGCTGCCAGCCTCCCAAATCCTTAGTTGCTAGGCCAGCCTCCCAGATCCTTAGTTGCTAGGCCAGCCTCCCAGATCCTTAGTTGCCGGGCCAGTCTCCCAGATCCTTAGTTGCTAGGCCAGCCTCCCAGATCCTTAGTTGCCGGGCCAGTCTCCTAAATCCTTGGTTGCTAGGCCAGCCTCCCAGAACCTTAGTTGCCGGGCCAGTCTCCCAAATCCTTAGTTGCCGGGCCAGTCTCCCAAATCCTTAGTTGCCGGGCCAGTCTCCCAAATCCTTAGTTGCTGGGCCAGTCTCCCAGATCCTTAGTTACCGGGCCAGTCTCCCAGATCATCAGTTGCCGGGCCAGTCTCCCAGATCATCAGTTGCCGGGCCAGTCTCCCAGATCATCAGTTGCTGGGCCAGTCTCCCAGATCCTTAGTTGCTGGGCCAGTCTCCCAGATCCTTAGTTGCCGGGCCAGTCTCCCAGATCATCAGTTGCCGGGCCAGTCTCCCAGATCATCAGTTGCCGGGCCAGTCTCCCATATCCTTAGTTGCTATGCAAGGTTTGCAGATCCTCAGTTGCTGGGCCAAAAAAGGTGTTATAAGTAAGAAATTCGAATTTTTAGCTTCACATTGTCTAGCACAATCATCAGAACAAAGTCAAACTGATTAACATTCCAATCTGCTCTTTGAGTTCCCTCTCTGCTTTCTCTAACTTATTTTCGTCCATTTTTGGTAGCAAATTTGCGTTGCCGACGGCTCTCTACCCTCACTGCTTTTGTACAACTGTTAGGAAAAATCAATACAGCTACACGAAGGTTGAGCACACTTATGTACTTTGCTATAGCGGCTCTCGGATCACCTGGGTGTCGTGTTGGAACTGGCAGCAGTTTTAGTTGCCAGGGACTGCCATATCGATCCTGATTAAAATCTGTCAGAGCCGTTTCGAGGCAAAGAGATCCACGGGGGGGGGGTGTACAAGTGAGTGTACAATGCTTTGCTTCATACAGCAGCAGCTCCGGTCCCGCGTGTGTGTTTTGACTGCACGGAAACCCGATTTGAAAGGTTATTGATTTTTCTCCGCGGGGTGTGGTGACTGGGGTGGGGGAACTGGCGGAATAGGGAAGACCTGAAAAATCAGACTAAATTGCTAATTGTTGAGAGCGCCAGGCCAAGGAGGCTAAAGAGAATATCTGGAGTCTTTCATAAATTCAAGGTTGATGTTGAGATTGCAGTGAGATTAGAATATGGTTAGACTGAGATTAGATTGAGATCGAGTGAGATGATAATGAGGTTGCTGTCAGACTAGATTATAGTTAGGCTGAGATTAGATTGAGATTGAGTGAGATAATATTTAGATTGCAGTGAGATTACAATATGGTTAGGTTGAGATCCAGTGAGATGATATTGAGATTGCAGTGAGATTATATTATTGTTAGGCTGAGATTAGATTGAGATCGAGTGAGATGATATTGAGATTGCAGTGAGATTATATTATTGTTAGGCTGAGATTAGATTGAGATCGAGTGAGATGATATTGAAATTGTAGTTCGACTAGATTATGGTTAGGCTGAGATTAGATTGACATCGAGTGAGATGATATTGAGATTGTAGTTCGACTAGATTATGGTTAGGCTGAGATTAGATTGAGATCGAGTGAAATGATATTGAGATTGTTGTTCGACTAGATTATGGTTAGGCTGAGATTAGATTGAGATCAAGTGAAATGATATTGAGATTGTAGTTCGACTAGATTATGGTTAGGCTGAGATTAGATTGAGATCAAGTGAGATGATGTTGAGATTGCAGTGAGATTAGATTGAGATCGAGTGAGATTGGGCTTAGATCAAGAATGAGATTATTAAATTCCTTCAAGGTGGTTTATAAGTGCAGCTATCCGAGATGAATATTTTTTTAAACTTACGTAACGTAAAATTTATTGATTTTAGTTCTTTGAAACCATTTTTAGCTCAAAGCCATATAAGAATAAAGACATTTCCTGGAAAATCCGACAATCCAGATTTGACTTCATCAAGTTCTCCATATGGCTGCACTCGCTGGGGTGGCTGCTACCAGGGGGGACAGGGAGTTCCATACCGACTTATAAATGCACAAACCTGTGTATATCGGTAGCCAGAGACAGAGAAATTTCCCAACTTAGAAATCATTGCAAACTTATATTTGTATAATCGATTCCCCTGCTAAGCTGTGATCCGATCAGGTTTATTCACGGAGTGAGAGCTTCGGGAACACTTTTCCTGCCATTCTCAGTAGGTTCTCATTTGAGATTTTTTTACGAAGACTTTTGAAGATGTCAAACGCCGAGTTGCAAGCGATGCTGGCTGAGAAGGCCAAGGAGCTATTTGACGTGTGCGACATTGAGCAGAAGGGCTTCATCACCAAGAGAGACATGCAGCGACTCAGCGGAGTCCTGCCACTGGACCCCGACCAGATTGAGGACGTGTTCGACAGGCTGGATGACGATGGCAATGGCTACTTGACGCTGGAGGAGTTCACGGGTGGCTTCGGTGAGGCTGCAGCCTTGAGACTCATTAGCTCACTCATGAACTCACTCATAAACTCACGCATAAATCACTTATGACCTCACTAATTAACTAACTCATTAACTCATTCATGATTTCATATTAACTCACCCATGAACTCACTCATGAACTCAGTCATAATCTCACTCATGAACTCACTCATGAACTCACCCATAAACTCACTCATGAACTCACTCATGAACTCACTCATGAACTCACTCATGAACTCACTCATGAACTCAGTCATAATCTCACTCATGAACTCACTCATGAACTCACTCATGAACTCAGTCATAATCTCACTCATGAACTCACTCATGAACTCACCCATAAACTCACTCATGAACTCACCCATGAAGTCAGTAATGAACTCACTCATGAACTCACTCATGAACTCAGTCATAATCTCACTCATGAACTCACTCATGAACTCACTCATAAACTCGCTCATAAAATTGCTCATAAACACACTCATGAACTCACCCATGAACTCACTAATGAACTCACTCATGAATTCACTAATGAACTCACTCATAAACTCGCTCATAAACTTGCTCATAAACTCATTTACTCAATCAAAGTATTTCACGAACTCCTCAAATCCTATCACCCCGCAGGATCATTTATGGGCCTAGCGTCAGGTAGTGGCGACGGCGCCACAGGCGGAGGCGGCGGCGGCGAGGCGGATGGCGAGTACATCGAGGAGGGACGCCGCGGTAGGCGGGGCTTCGGCGAAATGGGTGATGACGACGGCTACAGCGTTGAAGAGGACGAGCACTTCCACCAGACGATGGAGAAGCTGGGAGCTGCCGGCGTGTTTCAGGAGTGAGTTCGGGCTGGGGTGAGACTGAGCTGGGGTGAGACTGAGGGCTGTAGATTGAGTTACACTAGAATAAGATTGCGATGGTATTATATATCAGGGTGAGATTAGGGTGAGACTCGAAATAGGTCGGGTGAGATTCGAGTGACATCAGGTTGAGACTAGAGTGAGATCTAAATGAGACTAGAGTGAGATCTAAATGAGACTAGAGTGAGATCTAAATGAGACTAGAGTGAGATCTAAATGAGACTAGAGTGAGATCTAAATGAGACTAGAGTGAGATCTAAATGAGACTAGAGTGAGATCTAAATGAGACTATAGAGTAAGATCTAAATGAGACTAGAGTGAGATCTAAATGAGACTAGAGTGAGATCTAAATGAGACTAGAGTGAGATTTAAATGAGACTAGAGTGAGATCTAAATGAGACTAGAGTGAGATCTAAATGAGACTAGAGTGAGATTTAAATGAGACTAGAGTGAGATCTAAATGAGACTATAGAGTGAGATCTAAATGAGACTAGAGTGAGATCTAAATGAGACTAGAGTGAGATCTAAATGAGACTATAGAGTGAGATCTAAATGAGACTAGAGTGAGATCTAAATGAGACTAGAGTGAGATCTAAATGAGACTAGAGTGAGATCTAAATGAGACTAGAGTGAGATCTAAATGAGACTAGAGTTAGATCTAAATGAGACAGGGTAAGATCTGATTGAGAATATACTGAGACGGAGGTGAGATTGGATGAAATTCTAGTAAGATTAGATTAAATCGGGGTGAGACTAGAATTAAAACTAGATTCTGCCTACTAGAGATGACGAATGCTGAGATGAAATCTGTCCGTATCAAGGTATCAAGACTCAGACTAACACTAACACCAGATCAGTTGCACTCTTACTAACCAACAATTAATAATTCTAAACCAAACTATAAAACACTCACTTGACAATTGTTGCAACAGGAATTTGATCAGGTGAGTCTTCAAGGTTTTAGTGGGGCTCTGCAGTGCTTCAAATGTGTTTTTATAATAAAACTCGAATATTTAATTGTAGATAATTATATCGCTTATCCGATCTGTATATCCTGACATAATTGTGCACGAAACAATATTGTTAAATAACTACGATTGTTAAATAATGCACACGCATAGTAATAAGCCTACTTGGCCGTTTGGTGGCACAGTACGTAGGGTTTGTTTTGTTTTAGTTTCTTAGATGTCTGCTTAAAATTTGAATATTCAGCTTATGCCTAATAGACAGCCTTGATCGCTTTCTGAGTAGGCCTACGAGTGCGCTTCATCTTAGCTAGCGCTTTGTGTTTTATTCTGCTCAAGTCGATTATTAAATAATCAGTAACCATGGTTACCGCACTGGCTGGCTCTTTTCCCGCTTTTGCACTGTGCCTACACCGCTCCCCACTCTCTCCCTCTCCCTCTCCCACTCTCCCTCTCCCTCTTCCTCTCCCACTCTCCCTCTCCCACTCTCCCTCTCCCATTTTCTCTCTCCCACTCTTCCACTCTCCTTCTTCCACACTCCCTCTCCCACTCTCTCTCTCCCTCTCCCTCTCTCCCTCTCCCTCTCCCACTCTCCCTCTCCCATTTTCTCTCTCCCACTCTCCTTCCACTCTCCCTCTCCATCTCTCCCTCTCCCTCTCCCACTCTCCCTCCCATTTTCCCTCTCCCACTCTTCTTCCACTCTCCTTCTTCCACTCTCCATCTCTCCCTCTCCCACCCTCCCTCTCCCATTTTCTCTCTCCCACTCTTCTTCCACTCTCCCTCTCCCACTCTCTCTCTCCCTCTCCATCTCTCCCTCTCCCTCTCCCACTCTCCCTCTCCCATTTTCTCTCTCCCACTCTCCTTCCACTCTCCCTCTCCCACTCTCTCTCTCCCTCTCCATCTCTCCCTCTCCCTCTCCCACTCTCTCTCTCCCACTCTCCCTCTCCCATTTTCTCTCTCCCACTCTCCTTCCACTCTCCCTCTCCATCTCTCCCTCTCCCTCTCCCACTCTCCCTCCCATTTTCCCTCTCCCACTCTTCTTCCACTCTCCTTCTTCCACTCTCCATCTCTCCCTCTCCCTCTCCCACTCTCCCTCTCCATCTCTCCCTCTCCCTCTTCCACTCTCCTTCTTCCACTCTCCCTCTCCATCTCTCCCACTCTCCCTCTCCCACTCTCCCTCTCCCACTCTCTCTCTCCCACTCTCTCTCTCCCACTCTCTCTCTCCCACTCTCCCTCTCCCACTCTCCTTTTTCTTTTCTGTTTAGCCTGTACAATCGCAGATTAGAAACTTTCTCATTGCACACTATGTTTTAAAAAACGAGTTATACACGAGAAAAGCGAGTATTTCAATCATAAATTATTCAATTTCTTCATTTTTTGAAATCCTTATTCAAATAAAGGGATCAATATGACACTCGAACTTTTGGGTAAAAATTGATTTTGTTTATCTAATTTTGCGCGCATTTTTCCGCGAAAAAAGATGCGAAATTTTTTTACAAATACTATTACGTTTTTGGTAATTGAAGTCCGTGTATTTTTTGTTTAAACGATTGGGTTTTAAGTTGAAGTGTATTGGAAGATATTTTTGTTAAAAATATTGAATAATAATTATTACGAAAAAAATGATTAAGCAAGATGGCAGGGTATTCATTTTAACAAATTATTCAATAAGGTGATAAAATTTTGTATTGATTCTTATCCATTATTGATAATCAATTTATTAATTTACATTACATGTTCTACGATTGCTACTACCAAACCAAATTTCAGTAGGGTAGTTAGCGCATAAATTTTAAGAGTAAATTTTTAACTTGTTCAAAAATCTCTACTTTTCCCCGTTCGCCCAGAGAGGACAGCGTGAAGGAGCTGTGGGGCCGTCTGCAGAGAGACTACCCAGAGTTGGTCCCCGGGCTCGAGTCTCTGCTCACAAAAATGACTACAGAAATTCAGAAAAGTCAAGAGAGTTATAAAAGTTTGGAGAAAGTTCTACGAACGTAAGTAATCGTTTTGTTATACTGATAATGAATTTTTAGTGTAAAAATAAAACAAAAAATCTATTTTTTAAAATTGAAATTTTCCAGGAAATCCTCAGCTCACGACGACGAGGTGCGAAAATTGTACGAAGAAATGGAGACTCAGATTCGAGCTGAGCGAGACAAAGTACTCGCCGAGGAGCGAGCCAAGGAGAAACAGCTGCGCGAGGACATGGAGCGGGAGATTCGCGAGAAGGAGAAGCTGTGTCAGGAGCTGATGAAGAACCACGAGAAGGTTTGTTAGCGCCGATTTGGGGTGTGGGACAGACTGGAGATTGAAGCTGGTCAGGTGTGGGACAGACTGGAGATTGAAGCTGGTCAGGTGTGGGACAGACTGGAGATTGAAGCTGGTCAGGTGTGGGACAGACTGGAGATTGAAGCTGGTCAGGTGTGGGACAGACTGGAGATTGAAGCTGGTCAGGTGTGGGACAGACTGAAGATTTAAGCTGGTCAGGTGTGGGACAGACTGCAGATTTAAGCTGGTCAGGTGTGGGACAGACTGGAGATTGAAGCTGGTCAGGTGTGGGACAGACTGGAGATTGAAGCTGGTCAGGTGTGGGACAGACTGAAGATTTAAGCTGGTCAGGTGTGGGACAGACTGCAGATTTAAGCTGGTCAGGTGTGGGACAGACTGAAGATTTAAGCTGGTCAGGTGTGGGACAGACTGAAGATTTAAGCTGGTCAGGTGTGGGACAGACTGGAGATTGGAGCTGGTCAGGTGTGGGACAGAATGAAGATTGGAGCTGGTCAGGTGTGGGACAGAATGAAGATTGGAGCTGGTCAGGTGTGGGACAGAATGAAGATTGGAGCTGGTCAGGTGTGGGACAGAATGAAGATTGGAGCTGGTCAGGTGTGGGACAGAATGAAGATTGGAGCTGGTCAGGTGTGGGACAGAATGAAGATTGGAGCTGGTCAGGTATGGGACAGACTGGATCGATGCTGCGGGGTCAGTTGTCATAAATAATCTCTAATTCCGCCTGTTGCCGCCATCAAAACATATCAGCTCCAGCAGCGCTTGGATGAAATCAACCTGGTGCAAGCTGAGACTGCTCAGGAAAACGAGAGACTAGCCAAGGAGCGCGACGCTCTGGAAGAGGAGCTCTCAGAATCTCGCGAGGCTCTGGAAGAGTCGCAGTCCTACGTTGAAGAGTTGCAGAAGAAGTTCAAAGACGACCGAAGGAAACGGGCTCAGGCGGCGATTGCTTTGAGCGAAGGCATCGCGCTGGAGCGGGAGACTCTGGTGCGCCAGCTGGACACCCTCCGGGACGTGAACAAGAAGCTGAAAGACGAGTCTGACATGTCAGGAACCCTGGACTCGGGCGACAGAGGCCTGGGCTTCGGGGAAATTGTGCACTTCCGCGAAGGCGGCGAAGAGGGCAGCAGCGGCGGCGGAAGCGGCAGCCAGAAGGACAGCCCGACTGGAGGGGCCGCGGCGAAGAGCTTCAACAGGCAGGAGTCGCTGCAGGGCTTGAATGCCGCCTCTGCTGTCATCGTTGGGTGAGGAATGACTTCCATAATCCTACAGATTTGTTCTCCAACTGTATCCTCATTCAAGCTTCATCCTTTGGTTCATCGTCATCTCCAGCTTCATCCTCCTCCTCAGCTTCATCCTCATTCTCAGCTTCATCCTCCTCCTCAGCTTCATCCTCATTCTCAGCTTCATCCTCATCATCAGCTTCATCCTCATCTCCAGCTTCATCGTCATCTAAAGCTTCATCGTCATCTCCAGCTTCATCCTTATCATCAGCTTCACCGTCATCTCCAGCTTCATCGTCATCTACAGCTTCATCGTCATCTCCAGCTTCATCGTCATCTACAGCTTCATCGTCATCTACAGCTTCATCGTCATCTCCAGCTTCATCGTCATCTACAGCTTCATCCTTTTCACCAGCTTCATCTTCATATCCAGCTTCATCCTCATCTCCAGCTTCATCCTCACCCAGCTTCATCCTTATCTCCAGCTTCATCCTCATCTCCAGCTTCATCCTCATCTCCAGCTTCATCCTCATCTCCAGCTTCATCCTCATCTCCAGCTTCATCCTCATCTCTAGCTTCATCGTCATCTACAGCTTCATCCTTTTCACCAGCTTCATCCTCATATCCAGCTTCATCCTCATCTCCAGCTTCATCCTCATCCAGCTTCATCCTTATCTCCAGCTTCATCCTCATCCAGCTTCATCCTCATCTCCAGCTTCATCCTCATCTCCAGCTTCATCCTCATCCAGCTTCATCCTCATCTCCAGCTTCATCCTCATCCAGCTTCATCCTCATCTCCAGCTTCATCCTCATCGTTATATTTGGCATTTTAACCCTGATTTTCGCCCTCGACACTTTCAGCGGCGAAACCCTCGCCGACATCATGGACGGCGACGAAGACGACTGCGAGTATGACTACGACGGCGACGCTGGCGCATTCGGTGGCGCTGGCGGCGGCTTTGGACGCGGCAGCCCCATCGTGTACGAGACCATCGAGTCCGAGTCCTACCAGCCTGTCAATCTGGTTCCGCCGGTGCCGCCACCGCCGCCTCCGAAGGAGACTTCTGAGACGGCCACCATGATGACTCCATGTCCGAGTCGTCAACCGACGCCACCGCCAACGCCGCCGCCTCTTCCGCCGCCGGTTTCAAAATGCGAGATTGAAATTCAAACCGAAGAGATCGAACTGCCGACGCCTGTGGTGCCAGTGGTAGTTAAAGAGTGAGCGAAATTTAGTATGGTGGTCTAGCGGAGCTTATCCCTTCGAGTGTCAACGGAACCCCCCTTCCATGAATAACCTTTCTCCTGAATGAATACCCCTGTCAACAGAATCTCTCCATACACATAACTCCTTCCACCACAGAACCTCCGCCGCATAACTCCCCCACAGAACCCCAGCCCCCACAGAACCCCAGCCCCCACAGAACCCTCCCCCACAGAACCCTCCCCCAACAGAACCCTCCCCCACAGAACCCTCCCCCAACAGAACCCTCCCCCAACAGAACCCTCCCCCCACAGAACCCTCCCCCTACAGAACCCTCCCCCCACAGAACCCTCCCCCAACAGAACCCTGCCCCCACAGAACCCTCCCCCCAACAGAACCCTCCCCCAACAGAACCCTCCCCCACAGAACCCTCCCCCAACAGAACCCTCCCCCAACAGAACCCTCCCCCACAGAACCCTCCCCCTACAGAACCCTCCCCCTCCACAGAACCCTCCCCCAACAGAACCCTCCCCCTACAGAACCCTCCCCCACAGAACCCTCCCCCAACAGAACCCTCCCCCCACAGAACCCTCCCCAACAGAACCCTCCCCCCACAGAACCCTCCCCCAACAGAACCCTCCCCCACAGAACCCTCCCCCAACAGAACCCTGCCCCCACAGAACCCTCCCCCCACAGAACCCTCCCCCTACAGAACCCTCCCCCACAGAACCCTCCCCAACAGAACCCTGCCCCCACAGAACCCTCCCCCCAACAGAACCCTCCCCCAACAGAACCCTCCCCCACAGAACCCTCCCTCTACAGAACCCTCCCCCACAGAACCCTCCCCCACAGAACCCTCCCTCTACAGAACCCTCCCCCACAGAACCCTCCCCCCAACAGAACCCTCCCCCAACAGAACCCTCCCCCACAGAACCCTCCCCCACAGAACCCTCCCCCAACAGAACCCTCCCCCAACAGAACCCTCCCCCCAACAGAACCCTCCCCCAACAGAACCCTGCCCCCACAGAACCCTCCCCCAACAGAACCCTCCCCCAACAGAACCCTCCCCCACAGAACCCTCCCCCACAGAACCCTCCCCCCACAGAACCCTCCCCCACAGAACCCTCCCTCTACAGAACCCTTCCCCCAACAGAACCCTGCCCCCACAGAACCCTCCCCCACAGAACCCTCCCCCAACAGAACCCTCCCCCACAGAACCCTCCCCCAACAGAACCCTCCCCCACAGAACCCTCCCCCAACAGAACCCTCCCCCCACAGAACCCTCCCCCTACAGAACCCTCCCCCACAGAACCCTCCCCCAACAGAACACTGCCCCCACAGAACCCTCCCCCAACAGAACCCTGCCCCCACAGAACCCTCCCCCAACAGAACCCTCCCCCAACAGAACCCTCCCCCACAGAACCCTCCCCACAGAACCCTCCCCCAACAGAACCCTCCCCCTACAGAACCCTCTTCCCTATAAGCTTTCCCATTTTTCAATGAAAAACTATTTTTAAAGTACGCCATACACTTTTCCTCCCTCTGCAGCTCAGAAGCCAACGCTGACTCTGGTGTCGACCGACCGACGCCCGAAGGGGCCGGCGACGAAGATGCCCACTCGGTGGCCACCACTGGAGCAAACAGCTCGGAGGCTGCCATGCTGGTAAGATGAGGCAAATAAAGTTTCCTATTATTTAGAAGCATTGATAGACACTCGATTCGATTATATTTAGGCTGGCAAATCGCCCGAACGAATCTTCAAAGTGGTGTTCGTTGGCGACTCCGGAGTTGGCAAAAGTTCCATCATTCATCGGTTCTGTCAGAATTCGTTCAAGTCAACGTTTTCCGCCACTATTGGCATCGATTTTCAAATTAAAACAATGTGCGTTGAGGAGCAGGTGATTGCGCTGCAACTCTGGGACACGGCTGGGCAGGAGCGGTGAGCTATGACATACTTACACGCGTCTTGAGGGCGCCAAACTATACTTACACGTGTCTTGAGGGCGCCAAACTATACTTATAAGTGTCTTGAGGGCGCCAAACTATACTTATAAGTGTCTTGAGGGCGTCAAACTATACTTATAAGTGTCTTGAGGGCGCCGATCAATGCTTATAAGTGTCTTGAAGGCGCCAAACTATACTTATAAGTGTCTTGAGGGCGCCAAACTATACTTATAAGTGTCTTGAGGGCGCCAAACTATACTTATAAGTGTCTTGAGGGCGTCAAACTATACTTATAAGTGTCTTGAGGGCGCCGATCAATGCTTATAAGTGTCTTGAGGGCGCCAAACTATACTTATAAGTGTCTTGAGGGCACCAAACTATACTTATAAGTGTCTTGAGGGCGCCAAACTATACTTATAAGTGTCTTGAGGGCGCCAAACTATACTTATAAGTGTCTTGAGGGCGCCAAACTATACTTATAAGTGTCTTGAGGGCGCCGATCAATGCTTATAAGTGTCTTGAGGGCGCCAAACTATACTTATTAGTGTCTTGAGGGCGCCAAACTATAGTTATTAGTGTCTTGAGGGCGCCAAACTATAGTTATAAGTGTCTTGAGGGCGCCAAACTATAGTTATAAGTGTCTTGATGGCGCTAAACTGTAGCTTTAGGTGTCTTAAGAGCGCCAAACTTCAATGTCTGTGGCGCCAAACTTTAAAATGTCTGTAAAAAAAACTTTAAAAAACAGACACTTTAAAGTGTCTGTGGCACCATAATTTTGAGGTGTTTAGTAGCGCCCAACTCCCAGGTGCTGAGTGGCCCCAAACTCTAACGTGTCTGTGGCGCCAAACAATCAGGTGTTCAGTGGCGCCAAACTCTCAGGTAATTAGTGGCGCCAAACTCTCAGGTGTTTAATGGGGCCAAACTCTCACTACTTAATTCTATTTTCATCTCCATTTCAAATCAGATTTCGCAGTATAACAAAGCAATACTTCCGCAAAGCCGATGGCATAGTGATTGTTTACGACGTGACCAACTCAGTCACCTATTTGCACCTGCGCGAATGGATGGAATCCGTGGTTGAAGGCGCCGAAGACAACGCAGTCAAGATGGTCCTTGGCAACAAGGTAGATCTAGCCGGTGAGGCGAGTTCCGATGGAATGCAAAATGTTGTCGACAAGAAGAGTGGCAGCCAGTTGGCTGACGAGTTCGAAGCTCTGTTCTATGAAGTTAGCGCTAAGAGTGGCTCAAGCATCAATGAGGCTTTTCACGCCCTTGCCTGGTAAGAATTACCTAGTGCTTATACTAGAGGGATTTACGTGTAGAGGGATTAATGACATCTAAAGAGATTAGTGAGAAATAGAGGGTTAGTGAGATTCAGTTGGGATTGATAAGAGATCTAGTTGAGATTGATAAGAGATCTAGTTGGGATTTATAAGATATCTAGTTGGGATTGATGAGAGATCTAGAGTGATAATTAAGAGATCTAGGAGGGATTGATAAGAGATCTAGGGGGGATTGATAAGAGATCTAGGGGGGATTGATAAGAGATCTGTAGTGTTGATAAGAGATCTAGGGGGGGGGGTTGATAAGAGATCTGTAGTGTTGATAAGAGATCTAGGGGGGGGGGGGTTGATAAGAGATCTGTAGTGTTGATAAGAGATCTAGGGGGGGTTGATAAGAGATCTGTAGTGTTGATAAGAGATCTAGAAGGATTTGTGAGATATTAGGTAAGATATCTTAAGGCACGATTGGGATATTTAGACAGATACATACCAGTACATAACATACGAGCCTATGTGAGAGATTCAGGGGGCATTGCTGAGATCTAAAGGAATAACTGTTAAGATCTACATGTCGCACAGGTTAGAGATGTACATGTACCCGTCTATGTCAGCTATCAAAATAAAAGTGCATGACCTGATCGAACTGACAATAAACGCAACATTTCAGCGTTCTTCGCGAACGGGAAGACAGAGAGCTAAAGAACGCTATCAGAATCAGTGCCGACATTGAAAAGAAGAAGGGATGCTGTGGAAAGTAACTTTTTGCGTAGAATATGATTTGAAATCAACTAGCTACAATATATTTTTAATTGTTTAAATGGCGTGGGACGAAATCTAGAAAATTTCATGACTTTCAACGTCCTAAAAAGACATTGAAATTTGTTAATCCAATTCCGAACGGATATAAACAAATATTGGATTTTCTAGTCAATAAATTTATCTACTCCCATTGACCATTGCTGCATGGCATTTATTAACTATCGTCACTTGTAATGGATTTTGTTTCTAAGTCTTCAAAAAATTGGAAAATATGCTATTTTTGCGTATTAAAACACTTAATCTATCTAACCACAAATTTTAACTCGTAGCGCTCAGCTTGCGTGTGTCTGCCTTGCGGTGTTTCATTTCTCTCGTGTCTCTATCCTGTAGCTCTATTGCGTCAATTCAGGAAATTTATTTTAAATAATTAATACGCTACTTCAAGTAGTTGATGTGCGCTTGATTAATATACTATATGTAACTAGTAGGTGGTGGATAAGTGTTTATGTTTATGCAAAACTATTTATTCCCTGATTCCAATTGCAGTAGTTTCACTTTTGAATTTTATATTTGTGATGCTCAATACACGCATAAGCATATACATATGAGTCGTATATTTACGTATATTTTATATCAGTAAGTGCTATCATTTCGCTAGCTAAATTTTGTAACATGCAATTACGGGCCTGAATGTTTAAAGCTATCTGATATAAAATTTATACTTGAGGCCTTTCAAGTCGTAAATTATTTGTTATAATAGATAGTAACAATTTTAAAGTACTGTTTCAAGGGCCTATGGAAGGGAGACACACAGGACAATTTGTATATTTTTATATTAATTCAAGCACATGTTAAATTTAATACATACAAATTCATGCATCGATGCCACTTATGAAAGGTTTCAGAACTTATAAACTGCACAAAACAGATTATATTTTGTTTAAGTTCTAAAAATTACACGAAACTAATGTACGTCCATCGCGGTCCGGTCCATATTTTTCATTGTCCCAATTGTTTTAAGGATAGCTGTCGTTAATTTATAGTTTCACTTGATTTTTAAAAGTTAAAATGATTTGCATTGCGTATCATATATTTTAATTTTTAAATTAGATATTTAAAAACGATATGTATAATAATGATCACCAATTGTAAAAATGTTATCAATGTGTTACTGCATGAATCATTTCATTTTTTAACTTGCACATTATAGTAAACTTCTATGTTTGCACATAGAGAATTTATCTAGCTGTCACTAACTTGTTAATAGATATTTTAATTTATTTTGATAATATTAGCATAGCGCGGTCATTCGATGCTTATATTTTATTTCTTCTAATCAAAATGTGTTAATACAATATTTTTGTTATAAACTTTATTTTTCTCGGCGGCGTTTGTGGTGATTCGCGCCTTTAGCAAATTATTTGGTGATTCTCTTCCTCGATTCAATGGCTTTGTTAAATTAAAATGTAATAAACACCTCGTGTGCTTATATTAACACGCCTACATGTAAATTGAATATATAAATACATAACTATAGCTGTCACATCAACTGCCGGTCCCACTGCACGTGGATCGGATCAAATATCAATTCATATGCAGTTATATTTTCTGCATCTACTTTGTCTATTTTTTCAAAGCAACACTGTAGCTTATAAAACCGCCACATATTATTTTGAATATAAGAAATATTGCCATATTATTACAGAAATACGAAACTACTTTTTAAATCGTGGTAATTGTCTTCCTTGTACTGGACTCGTCGTAAACAATTAATAAAGTACATGTTAAAACAAAAATGCAGACAGAAACTAATTAGAGAAACAAATTTTGAAACATTCAAAACCTTTCGATCTAAGTTATTTATCTCGTTGGGGATAAAAAATTCATGCTTGCATCAGTCAGCCGGTTTAATTTTTAAATGTGCTCTCTAGATATGGCTACTGCAGTATTTTAATTAATGCAATCGTCGCTATAAAACACAGCGGGAGTATTAACTACCACTCTAAAAATCTAGCGGCTACTCAGCTAAATCATGATGAGCCTACACATCATATATGACTGACTGTGTATTTTTAAATGGCATATACGGTACATTAACTGCCTGCCTGCCTGTCTATGACATCCGCAAACTGCTGCTGTACATGACAGAAAAATTCTTGTTTATTCCTAACCCAGCTCTGCAACCCCCTAATCGCAGCAGTTATTCCACCGTTTACCCGGGTCCTCTACATTGAAGTAGCTCACATATCGTTTATTAGTAATAGCTATATTTGTAGACAATTTCAGCAAATTATTCGTCTAATAGCTTCTCTGCTTCTTGAAAAATACTTGTCCTGCAACTGCAGGTGTTGATAATAATAATATTGCAATATATGGCAGGTTGAATCGGTTTTGATTGTGCTTTATTTCATTTACACTTTGTGTGAATGCATGTCTTGCAGGCAGCTTTGGATTGGCATTTTTCGGCGGAGGGTATGAGCGATTGAGTCTGCTCATTTAGTCTCCTTTCCCGTCTTTCCTCTCCGGCTCCTTCTGTGTCCCCTACAGCCTACCGCTCCCCTCCCTTCTCTCCCCCTCTCCCTCTCTCCCCTCTCCCTCTCTCCCCTCTCCCTCTCTCCCCTCTCCCTCTCTCCCCTCTCCCTCTCTCCCCTCTCCCTCTCTCCCCTCTCCCTCTCTCCCCTCTCCCTCTCTCCCCTCTCCCTCTCTCCCCTCTCCCTCTCTCCCCTCTCCCTCTCTCCCCTCTCCCTCTCTCCCCTCTCCCTCTCTCCCCTCTCCCTCTCTCCCCTCTCCCTCTCTCCCCTCTCCCTCTCTCCCCTCTCTCCCTCTCTCCCCTCTCCCTCTCTCCCTCTCCCTCTCTCCCCTCTCCCTCTCTCCCCTCTCCCTCTCTCCCCTCTCCCTCTCTCCCCTCTCCCTCTCTCCCCTCTCCCTCTCTCCACTCTCCCTCTCTCTCTCTCTTCTCCCTGTCTCCCAGCTCTCTACTCTCCATCTCCCTCTTTCCCTCTCCACCGCCCTTTCCCTCGCCCTCTCTATCTCCCCATCCTTCTGTCCCCTTTACGTCTCTTCCCTCCCTCCCTCTCTTCGCTTTCCTTCCGTCCCTTTTTCTCTTCCTCTCCTCTCTCCCTCTCTCCCATCTCTCTCTCTCTCCCTCTCTGTCTCCATCCCCTTCTCTCAATCTCCCTTTCATCATCTCCCCTTATCCTTCTTCAAGTCCCCCAGCGATTTTAGGCGCCCACTTCAAGCTGATATTTCAGTCCCTCTGATCAATATCAGAGTCTCATTCTCTCTCGCAGAATTAATCTTAATCCATTTAATATTTGCAATCCCCCTACCCTTCTCTTCCCTCCCTTTCCGATTGCCTCATCAAATTTCTCCGAGAAGCTCGCATGGACAATTAAAATCGCATTAAAAAGCGGCAGAATACTCTCGTAGCAGGCAGCCTCTCAGAGATATTATGTTCACTTTATTCTGTAGATGAACAGAAGTAGATTGGTAGATAGAAAAGGTAGATAAGCAGAAATTTATTGGTAGATAGAGAAGTAGATAAACAGAAATAGATTGGCAGATAGATTCTTGCCAGGATTATAGTCAATAACATGGCAGTACATCCACATGAGATGAAAATACAGTTATGGATGGTCGACACAAGAAGGTTGAACCAGAGTCACAGCTACGGTACTGCAGATTAGCAATAAAGTGCTGCATCCACTCGCCAGCGCTATCATCAATGGCTCTCCATGCCGTGTTGTTTTTATCTGGTTGTAAAAAAAGTACAAAGTACGAAGAGCATCGAATCGTTGCCCTTCCCTTAACGGCTTCCCATTCTCCCCCCGATACTGCAGTCTGCCTGTCTGTATTTTTGCACTCTGGTTTGCCTACTTTTTCTGCATGAATACGGATATAGCAGATGTGAAATACGCGCATAGATGGATGCTATAATTTAAACTGTTTCAAGCAGATAGATGGAGATAGATGCATGCAGCTATTTGGGAATTGGTAGATGGATAGGTAGATAGACAGAAGTAGATTAGTAGATAGATAATTACTACAAGGATCAGTCGATATATCGGTTGATAGATCGGTCGACGATAGACATGGCAGATAGATTAGTAGATAAATGATAGATCGGTAGATAGATTGGTAGATAGATCGGTATATAGATTAGTAGATGGATCAGTCAATAGACAGGGTAGAAAGATCGGTAAATAGATTGTAGATAGATCGGTAGATAGATTGGTAGATAGATCGGTAGATGGATTGGCAGATAAATGATAGATCGGTCGACCATAGACATGGCAGATAGATTGGTAAATAGATGATAGATCGGTCGATAGATTCTTAGATCGATCGGTAAACAGATGATAGATCGGTCGATAGATTAGTAGATCGATCGGTAGATAGATGATAGATCGGTCGATAGATTCTTAGATCGATCGGTAAACAGATGATAGATCGGTCGATAGATTAGTAGATCGATCGGTAGATAGATGATAGATCGGTCGATAGATTCTTAGATCGATCGGTAAACAGATGATAGATCGGTCGATAGATTAGTAGATCGATCGGTAGATAGATGATAGATCGGTCGATAGATTAGTAGATCGATCGGTAGATAGATGATAGATCGGTCGATAGATTAGTAGATGGATCAGTCAATAGACGGGGTAGAAAGATCGGTGGATAGATTGGTAGAAAGATCGGTGGATAGATTGGTAGAAAGATCGGTGGATAGATTGGTAGATAGATCAGTGGATAGATTGGTAGAAAGATCGGTGGATAGATTGGTAGATAGATCAGTGGATAGATTGGTAGAAAGATCGGTGGATAGATTGGTAGAAAGATCGGTGGATAGATTGGTAGAAAGATCGGTGGATAGATTGGTAGAAAGATCGGTGGATAGATTGGTAGAAAGATCGGTGGATAGATTGGTAGAAAGATCGGTGGATAGATTGGTAGAAAGATCGGTGGATAGATTGGTAGAAAGATCGGTGGATAGATTGGTAGATAGATCGGTAGATAGATTGGTAGAAAGATCGGTGGATAGATTGGTAGATAGATCGGTAGATAGATTGGTAGATAGATCGGTAGATAGATTGGTAGATAGATCGGTAGATAGATTGGTAGAAAGATCGGTGGATAGATTGGTAGATAGATCGGTAGATAGATTGGTAGATAGATCGGTAGATAGATTGGTAGATAGATCGGTAGATAGATTGGTAGAAAGATCGGTGGATAGATTGGTAGATAGATCGGTAGATAGATTGGTAGATAGATCGGTAGATAGATTGGTAGATAGATCGGTAGATAGATTGGTAGAAAGATCGGTAGATAGATTGGTAGAAAGATCGGTGGATAGATTGGTAGAAAGATCGGTGGATAGATTGGTAGAAAGATCGGTAGATAGATTGGTAGATAGATCGGTAGATAGATTGGTAGAAAGATCGGTGGATAGATTGGTAGATAGATCAGTAGATAGGCAGGGATGTAAAAGTAAATTATCAATGACAAATATTTTATTACCAGATCTGCTGCATCAGGATCAGACAGTTACTCTCACCAAGTCATATAATATTAATGAATGTGCAGTAGCAATGTATAAATAAATGACACCCTCATCGTTATAATTAATTTTATGCGCATATTATTACATTCATATAGAGTGCTCGCGAGTAAATGTGTAAAAACTGTAGCAGAACGAAGAGGCTGAGATGGGGAGCTGAGAAGAGACGAATGATGAAGAAGAAGAAGAGTTGAGCAAATCTTTCGAATGGCCCAGCTGATGACGAGATGGTTGCACTGCAGGATTTCTCTGACTGCTTCCGATTGGCTGGCTTGCCCACGGTTTCGGGGTGGCTGGTCTGGACTGACCACTGCAGCCTCAGTTTTAAAGTGTTCGCTTTTGCAACTGCTTTTAGAGGTGTGAATCTTCTGTCTGCCACTGCTTCTGCTTTTGCTCAGCAGCAGAAATGAAAGCTGGATTCGCGCGTAAGTTTCTCATGGTTTATCTATCTATCTATCTATCTATCTATCTATCTATCTATCTATCTATCTATCTATCTATCTATCTATCTATCTATCTATCTATCTATCTATCTATCTATCTATCTATCTATCTATCTATCTATCTATCTATCTATCTATCTATCTATCTATCTATCTATCTATCTATCTATCTATCTATCTATCTATCTATCTATCTATCTATCTATCTATCTATCTATCTATCTATCTATCTATCTATCTATCTATCTATCTATCTATCTATCTATCTATCTATCTATCTATCTATCTATCTATCTATCTATCTATCTATCTATCTATCTATCTATCTATCTATCTATCTATCTATCTATCTATCTATCTATCTATCTATCTATCTATCTATCTATCTATCTATCTATCTATCTATCTATCTATCTATCTATCTATCTATCTATCTATCTATCTATCTATCTATCTATCTATCTATCTATCTATCTATCTATCTATCTATCTATCTATCTATCTATCTATCTATCTATCTATCTATCTATCCATCTATCTATCTATCTATATATCTATCTATCTATCTATCTATATAGATAGGGGCGTAAATTTTTTATTGCTAGTCGCTCCATAAAGGCAGTTGCGGTCAGAGGGTCGCAAAGGATCTGGCCGCGAGAAGCGAAAGAGTTTCACATTCACGCGGGATTCTTTCCCCAGGCCCTGAGTACAATTTCGCTCTCAATCCTGTTGTATTTAAATGGTTCTCATTCCCATTGAAAGGAAGAGTTGACATTCGTGCTTTCTAGTTTATATTTTGACCAACTAAGCGTGCTAGTGATTAATCTAGAACGACCTTCAGTAGTATACAGTGTAAATATTTTGTTAAAATGCCATTACATAGAGCTTTTAACGCATCAGAATTTCCTTGCTGTAACGCGCAGATCTCGAAGAAAAACATTTGATTATCTCTAGAGTGAATTTTTGGGTGAATTTTTTCTAGAAAAGCATATTGTTGGCAGACTTAAGAGGATTGATTAAAAGATTTGCGCGCTTAAGCCAGTATTTGTCTCTAGAGATTCAACCATTCTGTCTATAGACATTTAACCATTCTGTCTATAGACATTCAACCATTCTGTCTATAGACATTCAACCATTCTGTCTATAGACATTCAACCATTCTGTCTATAGACATTCAACCATTCTGTCTAGAGACATTCAACCATTCTGTCTATAGACATTCAACGATTCTGTCTATAGGCATTAAACCGTTCTGTCTATAGACATTCAACGATTCTGTCTATAGACATTCAACGATTCTGTCTATAGACATTCAACCATTCTGTCTATAGACATTCAACCATTCTGTCTATAGACATTCAACCATTCTGTCTATAGACATTCAACGATTCTGTCTATAGGCATTAAACCGTTCTGTCTATAGACATTCAACCATTCTGTCTATAGACATTCAACCATTCTGTCTATAGACATTCAACCATTCTGTCTATAGACATTCAACCATTCTGTCTATAGACATTCAACCATTCTGTCTATAGACATTCAACCATTCTGTCTATAGACATTCAACCATTCTGTCTTTAGACATTCAACCATTCTGTCTATAGACATTCAACGATTCTGTCTATAGGCATTAAACCGTTCTGTCTATAGACATTCAACGATTCTGTCTATAGACATTCAACGATTCTGTCTATAGACATTCAACCATTCTGTCTAGAGACATTCAACCATTATGTCTATAGGCATTAAACCATTCTGTCTATAGACATTCAACCATTCTGTCTAGAGACATTCAACCATTCTGTCTATAGACATTCAACCATTCTGTCTATAGACATTCAACCATTCTGTCTAGAGACATTCAACCATTCTGTCTATAGGCATTAAACCATTCTGTCTATAGACATTCAACCATTCTGTCTATAGGCATTAAACCATTCTGTCTATAGGCATTAAACCATTCTGTCTATAGACATTCAACCATTTATCTATAGACCTTCAACCATTCTCTCTATAGGCATTAAACCATTCTGTCTATAGACATTCAACGATTCTGTCTATAGGCGTTAAACCGCTCTGTCTATAGGCATTTAAGCATTCTGTGTCGATAGACATTCAATTATTTTGTCTATAGACATTTTAAATATCCATCGATACACATAATGTCTACAGACTTTCAAGTAATTTGTCTATAGATATTTGAGTATTCTGTCTATAGATATTCAAGTAATCTGTCAATGGACTTTCAAACATCTGTCTATAGACTTCCGGATATCTATCTATAGACTTCAAATATCAGACTATATAGACGTTCACAGGCTTACAGAAGCATCTGTCTGCATACATTAGCCATTGGTCAAAACTGAGTTGACCGGAACTAGAAAATTCGCATAAAAAAGTCTTCATTTTTCAGTTTCAAGTTTATCGAAGTTTGCGTTTACACAATTGGGGCATTTTAGAAATTTGCGCTGTTTACATTGGCGCAGAGGAGATGGAACCTTATCTGCCTTCCCGCGGGACTTGTTGCACAGTTTTTGTAGTGATTCATTTATCTATGGTGGTCAGTGGCTGCGAGATAAACGACTTTACTGGGGAGAGAGAGAGAGAGAGAGAGAGAGAAAGAGAGAGAGAGAGAGAGAGAGAGAGAGAGAGAGATAGGAGAGAGAGAGAGAGAGAGAGAGAGAGAGAGAGAGAGAGAGAGAGAGAGAGAGAGAGAGAGAGAGAGAGAGAGAGAGAGAGAGAGAGAGAGAGAGAGAGAGAGAGAGAGAGAGAGAGAGAGAGAGAGAGACTTGTTCTGCATTGCTGGCTAAAATGAATGGCCCTGCACTGTATTAATCGTCTGTAGGTGTCCGGGAAGTTTTTCGATGCAGAAAGCGATGGGATCGGATTGATTTGCGTCCACTGTTTGCACGCTCACATCCTGCTTTTTCTTTGCTATCGGGGGGGGGGGTTGTAAATCAATTTATTTTTATTACATGCGTACTTTAAGTTCCAGTTTCTATGCACTGATGCGTGAGTGAGTGAATTCGAATGAATAATGGATACATTAAAGTTTGAATGAGTAGTTTGAAGTGTGAATGAGAGGTTTGAGGTGTGAATGAGAGGTTTGAAATGTGAATGAGAGGTTTGAGGTGTGAATGAGAGGTTTGAGGTGTGAATGAGTGGTTTGAGGTGTGAATGAGTGGTTTGAGGTGTGAATGAGAGATGTGATGTATTAATGAAAGTGTGAATGAATATTTGAGGTGTGGATGAGTAGTCTAAACTGGGAATAAGTAAGTGTGAATGAAAATTTTAACGTGTGAATGAGTGGTTTGAAGTGTGACTAAGTGGTTTGAGGTGTGTTTGAGGTGTAAATGAAAGTTTTAAAGTTTGAATGCATGGTTGAAAGTGTGAATGCATGGTTTAGTGTAAATGCATGGTTGAAAGTGTGAATGCATGGTTGAAAGTGTGAATGCATTGTTAAAATGTGAATGCATGGTTTAGTGTGAATGCAATGGTTTAAAGTGTGAACGTATAGTTTAAAGTGTGAATTCATGGTTTAAAGTGTGAATGCATGGTTAAAATGTGAATGCATGGCTTAAGGTGTGAATGCATGATTGAAAGTGTGAATGCATTGTTTGAAAGTGTGAATGCATTGGTTGAAAGCGTGAATTCATGTGAGTGACGGAAGCTACAAGGGTGAAAAAATGAAAACTGGTAATAAAGGAGAAATTCAGAAGAAATCACTTCCGAATAGTTAAAAGTACATTTCGAATAGAGCTTTCGATTGCAAGAGGTCGTAAAGTTCTTTCCTCGTCGCCAACCTGGGGCTCGCATAAACCCCCCAGGTAAAGTTATTATTATTAACTATAATTACGATTGTAAATCATAAACTGAGTTTGCATCTCCTCCTTTCCTCTGTCTTTCACCTCTAGACGAAGATTTTTCTGGCATTTGCGCAGATTGAAATCTGTATTAGGATCGAGCCAGAGGGGTGCCGCATGGATGCAGATAGCAGATGCAGGGGATTCAGGCTAAGTTAAATTATTCAATCCCTTTGCTTGTGCACTCAGGCTAAAGCAGAAGAGAAATCCATTGCTTTCTCTGGCACAAAACTTGTTGAATTTTGAAAAACTATTAAGCTATAAACACCTGAAGTATTTGTTAAGTATTGGAAAACAGGAGAGATATAGAGAGGGGGAGAGAGGGAAAAGGAGAGGGGAGACGGGAGAGGGAGAGACGGGAGAAGGAGAGAGGGGAGAGGGAGAGACGGGAGAGGGGAGAGGGAGAGAGGGGAGAGGGAGAGAGGGGAGAGGGAGAGAGGGGAGAGAGGGAGAGAGGGGAGAGGGGTAGAGAGGGAGAGGGAGAGAGGGGAGAGAGGAGAGAGGGAGAGAGGGAGAGAGGGGAGAGGGAGAGAGGGGAGAGGGAGAGAGGGGAGAGGGAGAGAGGGGAGAGGGAGAGAGGGGAGAGAGGGAGAGAGGGGAGAGGGGTAGAGAGGGAGAGGGAGAGAGGGGAGAGAGGGAGAGAGAGGAGAGAGGGAGAGAGGGGAGAGGGAGAGAGGGGAGAGGGAGAGAGGGGAGAGGGAGAGAGGGGAGAGTGAGAGAGGGAGAGGGGGAGAGGGAGAGAGGGGAGAGGGAGAGAGGGGAGAGTGAGAGAGGGAGAGGGGGAGAGGGAGAGAGGAGAGGGAGAGAGGGGGAGGGAGAGAGGGGAGAGGGAGAGAGGGGAGAGGGAGAGAGGGGAGAGGGAGAGAGGAGAGGGAGAGAGGGAGAGGGAGAGAGGGGAGAGGGAGAGAGGGGAGAGGGAGAGAGGGGAGAATATGCCAAATTCTTCAGAGAGATTCTAGGGAAAGCAACTTGATGAGAGGTTGCTGACAGATGGGACAGGAAAGAGACACCAGTCGGAATAGGGCTGATGGAGTGAAGGAAACGAACTCAAGCTCTAGAGCAGCATGAAGAAGTTTGAGCAGAGTAAGCCAGATATAAATATAGAGGTGAAGGCATTTCTGTAAGTTCAGTCTTGCCCGAAGCAGTAAGTCATAATTATAGTTTCTGGGTCGGTTCTGTTTGAGTTCGTGTCAATCAAAATGCACCTCTAGCTGTGCATGCATATAAGTGTGTTTGCGTATTTCTGTAATACGGAATGACATATCCCCTTGGGGTGAACCGAGTTCCCCTCAGCTGAGCCTAACTCACAGCACTAACTCAATAGTGAACCCGGGAAGTTCGAATTAAATATTGATTTCTCATACTGATTTTTTAACTTGGACGAGATTCTCATAGATTAGGGTGAGATGTTTATATATTTTGGTAAGATTCTAATATAATTGAGGCGAGACTCTGATAGATCGGGTGAGATCCTCAGAGAATAGGGTAAGATCATCATAGATTGGGATGAGATTCTCATATATTAGGGTAAGTTTCTAATAGATCGGCTGAGATTCTAATAGATTAGGGTGAGATTCTTATAAATTTTGGTGAGATTCTAATAAATTTGAATGAGATTCTAATAGATTCGGGTGAGATTCTTATAAATTTGGGTGAGATTCTAATAAATTTGAATGAGATTCTAATAGATTCGGGTGAGATTCTTATAGATTTGGGTGAGATTCTAATAAATTTGAATGAGATTCTAATAGATTAGGGTGAGATTCTAATAGATTAGCTAAGATTCTAATAGATTGGGACGAGATTCTAATAGATTCAGGTGAGATTCTAATAGATTAGGGTGAGATTCTAAAAGATTAGGGTGAGATTCTAATAGATTAGGGTGAGATTCTAATAGATTAGGGTGAGATTCTAATAGATTAGGGTGAGATTCTAATAGATCGGGTGAGATTCTAATAGATCGGGTGAGATTCTAATAGATTAGGGTGAGATTCTAATAGATTAGGGTGAGATTCTAATAGATTAGGGTGAGATTCTAATAGATTAGGGTGAGATTCTAAAGATCGGGTGAGATTCTAATAGATTAGGGTGAGATTCTAATAGATCGGGTGAGATTCTAATAGATTAGGGTGAGATTCTAATAGATTAGAATGGGATTCTAATAGATTCTCATATCTTAGGGGAAAAGCTGTGAGAATCTGCTGTTAAGCCAGTCAGTCAAGTTCCAATCTTTCCCGGCCTCACTGACGGGGAAAGTGTGTGGGCGTGGGACTGCAAAAGCGATAAGATAAGAGCGGTACGAATATGCACGAATTCTGCCTAGCAACCAGGCCGAACCATTCGGGGTTAAACTTTGCTTTCGAATTGGTCAGTTTTAATGGCGCAAATATGGCCCATATGGGGCCATTCGGTGGCAATTTTTTTCCCGGAGATCTGCAGGTCAGCGTTGCATGATTGTTCAGAGATTCGCAGTGGGAGGCAGACTGTATGCCAGTAGCGACTTTTCGAATTCCGAATTGTGCTTCGATTTCGTGGAAAGCCGGTCTTGCGGGCTGAAAATAAAAAAAGGAAATTCATGCCGTTTTGAATTTTAGTCAGGATTCTCATATGCATTGGGTGAGATTCTCATATGCATTGGGTGAGGTTCTCATATGCATTGGGTGAGATAGATTCTCATATGCATGGGGTGATATTCTCATATGCATGGGGGAGATTCTCATATGCATGGGGTGAGATTCTCATATGCATGGGGTGAGATTCTCATATGCATGGGGTGAGATTTTCATATGCATGGGGTGAGATTCTCATATGCATGGGGTGATATTCTCATATGCATGGGGTGAGATTCTCATATGCATTGGGTGAGATTCTCGTATGCAAGGGGTGAGATTCTCATATGCATGGGGTGAGAATGAGATTCTCGTAAAAATGGGTGAGATTCTCATTATTAGGGTGAGATTCTCATAAATAGGATGAGATTTTCATAAATAAGCGAAGGTGATATTCTTGTAGATAGGGTGAGATTCTCGTAGATAGGGTGAGATTCTCGTAGATAGGGTGAGATTCTCGTAGATAGGGTGAGATTCTCGTAGATAGGGTGAGATTCTCGTAGATAGGGTGAGATTCTCGTAGATAGGGTGAGATTCTCGTAGATAGGGTGAGATTCCTGTATATAGGGTAAGATTTTCCAGGTGAGATCATATTGATAGAGACTGTCAGTAGTCCAGGTGAGAGACCCTATCAAAAGCAGAGTGAGATTCTAACTAGCCATGAGAAGGATTCGCCCTTGCCTGAGTGCTTCGAACTTTCCAGTAAAAATTCGCCGAGACTAATTAACTATTCGCAGATCCGAAGTGACGACAGAAACCCCCAGGCAGTCTACGAAACTCTGCCGCACTCCCAGCTTGGTCACCGAATAATTCTAATTAAGAAGAAGCCTTCGCTCGCTGCCAAGCGTTAAAAGTACATTTCACAAGCATAGGGCTCTTCAGCAGCCTTGGTAGATATCCTCTACGTTGCTAGGATCGAAATGGATTTTTCTGCTAGCTAATTGGCCTGTCTGTCATCTGTGATCAACAAGTGTACTTGAATTTTTTGTTGCTAGCTAGCGCCATCAACTTTTTTCTGAGAGTCTGTAAAATGCTGCAATATAAGGCTTTTCTTGATACGGTTTCACCCAAGCAGCCAAAATTTATATGTAGATATTTTAAAGTACATTATTGATAGTTAATCTGTGTCAAAATAGGGTTTAGGAGAGATGATTGCCTTATTTTTAAATTGAATCTTGAATCTCAGTTTATGTTGTCACAGAATCTCAGTTTATGGTGTCACAGAATCTCAGTTTATGGTGTCACAGACTCTCAGTTTATGGTGTCACAGACTCTCAGTTTATGGTGTCACGGAATCTCAGTTTATGGTGTCACAGACTCTCAGTTTATGGTGTCACAGACTCTCAGTTTATGGTGTCACAGACTCTCAGTTTATGGTGTCACGGAATCTCAGTTTATGGTGTCACAGACTCTCAGTTTATGATGTCATTGAATCTCAGTTTATGATGTCATTGAATCTCAGTTTATGATCTCATTGAATCTCAGTTTATGATGTCATTGAATCTCAGTTTATGATCTCATTGAATCTCAGTTTATGATCTCATTGAATCTCAGTTTATGATGTCATTGAATCTCAGTTTATGATCTCATTGAATCTCAGTTTATGATCTCATTGAATCTCAGTTTATGATGTCATTGAATCTCAGTTTATGATGTCATTGAATCTCAGTTTATGATGTCATTGAATCTCAGTTTATGATCTCATTGAATCTCAGTTTATGATCTCATTGAA